>DVQP01000564.1:0-21350 GCA_018231745.1 Danaus eresimus
GTTTAATAGCTCCATCGCGTTCGTTTTAAAAAAATAATATCGCTTTGTAAGATTAATATAAATTTATGTTTTAATATAAATTCTGCTAAGAAAATCTAAAATTTTTGTAAGAGCTCAAGTGTATGTAAATATGTATTGTATAAATTTTGCAATATTAACCTATTCTCAATTTAATTGAAAATACTACGAGAGCCTCGAAATGACAGATTTCATTTCAATGACAAGTCAATATCACTCGAAGACTATTCTAAAATGTGTCGGAAATTGAATAATCGCTAAACGAAATTGTTTTATATTTTTGTGAATAGAACTATATTAATGTCAAAATATTGTTATAATATTCACTAGGCATTCACAGATGAAAATGAAAAAAATAAAATATGTAACTCGAACAATCGTTGCTCTGGTCAGTAATATAAAAGTTTTCAAATACCGATTTAATATTGTTAATTAACTTGGGAAAGCAAGCAATTTCACAATCCTTTACTTTACGTAACCATTAATGTATTTACAGTTGACCTATACTCGTTTTTTTTTATTCGAATGTTAGCTCCCTTAATTTGTCGAACAATCGTATATAATAAAAATACATTATAGATATTTGTTTTTAGGTATTCTTGTACGAAATCATATAAATATTTATATCGATCCCATAATTGTAGAAGAAACTGGAATTGAAATACTATTTAGATTTATTGAATTAATTTAAATAGTGTTCAGGTGGCTCCTCAACAAAGAAGGTAGGCAACGCATCTACTACACCTCTTATGGTGCAGATGTCCATGCGTGACGGTAACTTCTTACCATCAGGTAGGCCGTCTGTAGTTTGCCTTAAACTTAAAAATCTGTAATTATAAAAGACTAAAAAAAGTGCTGTGAGCGTGGTAATATTAAATATATAAGCTATTACATTAAGGAAAATATAAACTTTTATATTAAAATGAATAAATGTTAATTGAAAGACTTATTTAAAAATTCATATATAAGTAGAATTTTCTTTTAAATTACAATATTTCAAATAAGAAAATTGTAAATTGTTACGAATATATATGTATATTATAACGTAAATATATTATATTATATAGTAACATAAATAATTTAAAGTGTTAAAAACTATGTATATGTACCACGACATAAATTCAAATTATCTTGCTATTCTTTGCTTTAAATCTAAAGGAAGAAGATTGTTCTCAAAATTTATATTCGTACATCGACCGGGACCGACGCCGGCTAGTCTGCTTGCTTTCAATAGCTTCAATAAACCAACGCGTTTATATTTAGGTGTGAGAAAAACCTATTATGTGAAAATGCACAAGCTAACTATCAATTCTAACATTTGTTCGGTTTGCTTGGTTTTTAATTACGAAAAGGCTAAGTATTGTTTTAAGGCAGTAATATTAGAGTATCACCGCAATATTACATCTAAAAATCTTATTATCCCTATCGAGTCGTAATCCAACTCAAGGAAATGTATGTATAAACTTTATGATACATCTCTAACACTTTTGCTCTAATATTATAGAACGTATGCCTTTATATCAAAATGTCAATCAACTAATAGAATGTTTCATGTTTTATTGTCAAAACTCATTAAAAATGGTGCTCTATTCATTTTCTAATTTAGTTTTCTTTTTAGTAAAAAAATTTACAAATAAAGAGTCGGAACTGGTAAAATGGTTATAAACGATATCACGTTCTTGTAAAATCATGCAAAGTTATTGCTTGAGATTAGTACCATCTTGGATATGTCAATTTAATTAGCTCAAGCTTGGTTGCTATTCGGTTGACCGCAGATGCTATGGATAGCCGCAGTATCGTAAGGCTCTAGTAAATTGCTTTCCATATAACGGATATTGCATTCTACTTGGAAAGGAAATAAAATCAATAAGTTACTGTACTTATGAAACAAAGCTGGATAAAATTCGTCCTCGATTTCGCAAGTGGGTGGGGAGAAGGCTTTCTTCTAAGGTTTCTTAAATATACAATGTTCAATTTCGTTTAACGCTTCATTTAATTACAAATATGGTGCTATATTAAACTTAAGTTTGAAGTTCTAAAACTTGAAGCTAATCTGAGTGAACTCTGTGCTTTCGTTTATGAGTGGCTTTGATCTTTAAATAACACGTTAATTTATACAAGACGTTGTTAAACTTTGAAGTCGATTTAATCTAAAAATACAATTAGTTTTCTATCTTTAAATTTCAAATCATATAAAAAGGTTTAAATTAAACTGCAAATTTGTATTCAATATAAAATTGTGCTTTGATCAGCCAAAAAACAATACAAAGTATTTGAAAAGACCTAGGTACGTAATAATTACAATAATTCATAAATCTCGAATAAAATTATTTAATTTTGCAGTTAATAAATATTATTAAAAATAAATAATTTATAAATTTTCATATCTTCATTTTGTCATGACATAATAAGTAAACAATTTAATATATCATACTTTAATATTCGAACTATTTAAAATACCTATATATGTAGAAGGAGCAAAACACTAAAGAAACAATATGAAACTATGTATCCACAAATATCACACAGTGTTCTAGTGAAGTGACAAAGATATTTTATGTAGCTGATTAATCATGAAGTCGTGAATGGACTTAGGATTCATGCACTATCTGACTCAACGTCTTCAACAGACTATGCTCTGTCGACGGTATCGCCGACTGATTTATACGACCAGCTGATGTAGTGAAACAACACTGTCGATGATAGTCTGTTTTGTTGCTGAACTCTCGTCGTTTCAGGTATGTCTAAAATCTTGCTTTTTTAATATATAACCATTAATATATCCATCCTGAAAATATAAGAAATATGTAAAATGTTTAAACTGAACTGGGAATGCACAAAGCTTAGATGAAAAATTGTTGAAGGTTTTTGGGAGGTTTAAGTTATGGTTAAGTTGTTCCACCTTTCATGACAGTTTTGTTAAAAGAGATAAGATAGTCCCTTTTTTCCTTTTTTACAAAAATCATAAAAACCTTGAGTCAGCTCCATCACTTCCTTGTGAAAAATTGCCATTGCTTCTTTGTGGGTTATCGGAATAGAAATAAATCAGATAATCCTAACCAAAACTCTTTCTTCAGTATCTTTTTATAATAGTTTATTATCTTTATAAGAATCACTACTAATTACAAGACATTCCTCAAAATTTATTTAAATTTAAAAATATCACTATAAAATTGTGTGATATATAAATATTGCATAAGAAATTGTAAACGAACATTAGGTATTAACTATTCATAATAGTAAAATTATTGTTTGTCATTTTAAACCAGTTAGCACAAAATCAGTCCACATAATTTTTAAACCGAAAACTTAAAAAAATCATATAAAATGAAAATGTATAGTTTTTTAGGTTAAAACATTATAATTAATTCATTTTGTATATTCTTGAATGTTGTCTTTCACGCGATGGTCCCGTAGTCATTAGTTTTACGCTGGAGAAACCCGAGGGATTTCATCATAAACTGTGGGGCAGGCGTTCCTCTTTAATTAAATAAATATTTGTTTGGACCAGTGTTCTTAATCCGACTTATATTTATTACACCTTAAAATACCATATTAGAGAAATCACTTAAAATTACCGTATGAAACATATCAGGATAGCTGTTCATATAGCAACGAAATTTTATACTTGTGTTATATAATCATCTATTTTGAAAGTGTCTTTAATTAGAAGTTGTCCAAGATGCTTTTTGCAAATTGTTTAACTCCTTTTAAAAACTTAACTTTCCAAAAATTCGTTATTGGAATCCTTACTCTTTAAATGCAATGACGCTTAAAGTCTCTCCGGGCAAGAGAATATAACAAAGGACAAAGAGTGTATAACAAAAGAAATTGAGACGTTTCATTCTGTAACTAAGTAAAATTTCTTAGTAAGCTTACCAACATTTAGAAAAATATTCCGCATAGAAGGTTTTTATTAATATTTATAATAACGATGCTGTATGATGGACGACTAAAATATCTCCATAATTAAACACATTCACACATACATATAATATTTAATTATTAATGGAATGCCACTCTATGTACATTTAAAACGTTGAAACATTTTTTTTGAATTTTCACTTATAATACTATTGAGGTTAATTGCGGTTATTTAGTATTAAGTACAATGAATAAATTATTATGGCTTTAAACCTAACTATGGGACTTATAAGAATCGCAGTCGTTATGTTTTAAAGTTTTTCAATAAACTGATACTCAGATACTTATACTTACTTATTAACTTACTAGTAAATATATGAAAATAATGAAATTATATTTAAAAGATCAGAAATTAATGGTCCTGGACTTATATTCTTATATCAATAAAAATCTCGATATGATAGCCATTATTTATACACAGACGATATTCATCCTTTTGGGTCTTTTACATTTATAAGTTTTATTTTGGTTATTGGTTATTTTGCAAGGGAATAAGGTAATCAGTGTCAAGTTTTGTTGGTAACTAATGATTATCTCTCTACAAAATAAATAAAACTTTTATTTTAAATGTTATTTAAATATATAGATCCAAGATCAGCGAAAAAATTTAAGTAATTGGTCATCCATTAAAATATTCTTACGTCAAGAATCAAGCCCTGGTATCATTTATATAAATTACTCAGAGAAAAAATCATAACTTGCAAAATAAAAAATTAATGTTCTTGAAGGTTTTTTTTTTATAAAATTACGAATGCTGAGATAAATGTATTATAGGGAGGTCTAAACCAAACCACTGACTAAGACAAGGGATTAAGAGGATCAATCAACAGACTTTAATGGATACCCGATTACGTTATACAATTTCAACAATAAAAATATAGATTTGTTATTACATTTATATTTTATATATTTTTATATTGTATATGTTACTTGTACAATAGTACAAGTAACATATACAATATACAAATAAACTTTAACGAAAATCATGTTCTTCTACAACACTTAAATGTCGTATTATCAATCCATATGATAAAATTGTAAAACTGTAAGTACTGCACATGGCATACCTATTTGGTAGAAAAAAATATAGTATTTAATGATATAGCCCAAAACAGTAATGTTCGTTTTTTCAGTTTTTGGTCTTTGTCTTTGAAATTCTGTCTATTGTTATTAAAAATCCTTTTTGTAAATTAATATTAATGATCGTTTTACAGCATCAAAAACATACATATTATATTATACGGTTAGTTTAGGTGAAAATTAAACAGTAATATCTAAACCATTATTAAACTTAGATGTGGCTTTGCCTAAAATGTTTTATTTTTAATCCTTTTCTGATTACTTATTATCTCCTATTAAAATTGTATATGACCGTTTAAATATGCTTTTTAAAAAACGTTTTAATTTTTAGTAACAAGTAGTCAAAGAGCGCTCATTAACTTTGTAGTGGGAAGTCGTTACTTCCTTCGTTGAAACAAGTACTTTCGTCAACTGAGTTTAATGGATGCTCACAAAATATGTTAACGTTTAGAAAATATTACAATTTTTAGTCTAAAGTTAATAATATATATATATATATTTATATTGGGCGCGTGGCTGTTTATTTATATAGCTGGAAATCCTAAATATTATTTTTTATGACTAAGATGTTTTAAATTAGCCTGTAAAACAAAAAAAAGTTTCAAAATTGATATACGATGTATACACTATTGACTGGGACTATCTTTGTAGATCGCAGAGTTTTAGTCCACAACTATCCTTTTTCATATTCTACCTTGTTATTATAAAACTGTGACTTATATTTTTTGACTAAATATTAGCAACAATAATCCTCAATAACATTTGACCACAAATTGTCTAATTTAAAATTGTAACCACACTGTCTAATTTAAAATTTAAAACATTTCATAAATTTAGCTATACCTCTAGATCCCATAATAATCAACAGACTTGACCTGATGTATTTCAGACTGTAATTTGCAAAAAACATTACCATGTTTCGTATTTGATGGCTCTCGATAAGATTGCAATATTTTATAAGTCATAATGTACAAAGACATTGACACTCTACTCATTATGAAACAAAGGGCCGTGGTGTTTCGGAATGACGAATATAAAACTAAATTATGTTGTTTAAATTTGTAATAAGTTTATTATATGCCAAGCGTGGCAAAATTAAAAATAAAAATAAAAATATAATAATATCGAAATTTTGGTTCTAATTATATTATTTAACTTTCGTAAAATAATTAGAATTTAATAACAGGCAGACACAAATATGTCTAAGTTTGTAATTTAAAAACATACTGAAAAATCGTATAAAATGTTATGTCCAGTTAAAAGTAAGGGCTTCTCTAAATGAGTTTTTAACGTTTATAGGCTTTATTGCTGAACGTTTGGTTTAAAGTTACGGCTATAAACAGCTGTGTACTATGTGTGTTCTACGAGTTTATTTTGTTCACCTTTACAAAGATTGTTTTAAGGATGTTCATTAATAAACAATGCTATATAGATTACCCATATGGATCGAGGATTTCGTACATAATTTTTGATTTATTGACACATGACGTTATCTATTTAATTATTTATGAATTTCGGATTATCTCTTAGTTAAACATTTTCATATAATATTTATAAAAATGAAAAAAACATGTAACAAAATTTTTAAAACATTCCAGGTTTTAAGGAAAATGACATAAATTTGAATAATGTCTAACTTGTTAGTTTTATATTTTTTTTATTTTAATGTGTTTTAACTTTTATTATAAGCTTCAGGCATTAAATTATGACCTAAGGACAATTTTGAGAAACTGAAGATAATTACCGATTTTAAAACAGTTTTATTTAATGGTTATAAATAATAATAATGTTTTGAAACCATTCCCAGTATTTATTGTCAGTTAATAAATCTGTAAGAAAACCTAAAAAATCGGATCACTTAATATAAGAAAATAAAGACGCAGACGAATACTTGTGTTTGCTATGACGTAAAGCATCACATTTATTTCACTTTTAAAACTCTAACTCTAATTGTAGAGGCCTAAAAATTATAAAATACTGAATTAAGTGTTGTTTTTGTTATTTTACTCTTTAATTGTTTTTTATTGTTAACAGATCAAACTTATAACATGTTAAGCGAAAAGCAATTAGTACTTATTTCAACACTAACATTAAATAAATAATTTATTGTGTAAAAAAACGAAAAATACTATACCTAAAGTTATGTATATGTAAATAATAATGTATACTTTAAAATAAATAAATAATCTAGAAATATAACCCCTAAAATTAATATATGTGATCAAAGACTGGGAGACTTGATATGTTTGGAACAATTTCAGATTTCACATGTCATTAGAAAAACATATAACGTTATCGCCAGAAAATACATTCCGTGGCACTAAAATAATATGCTCCGTTATGCCAAATAAAATAAGATTATATTGTTTGCTTTGTAATTTAATATACTATAGTTTATATTCTGAAAGAAGTGAGAAAGAGTGCATTAGTTATCTCATTTATAAGATCATTCAATCGTGTAGTATTTGTCGCATTGCTGATCATACTTTGAAATATTGTATTTTCGCATCAACATTATTTTTAGTAAAGGTTGTTTTTGTTGTCTTACTTTGTGTAATAGAAGGAAAAAGCAACCAATATGGTTCGTCTTCGAAATTACGGCTTTGTTTTTGTTATCTTGACACTGGTGTTTTTTCACTTCGTGGTTTAACGATGGAAGTTTTGTAATATATTATTAGTACATGCTAAATTACAATGTGCTAAACATTACTACATGATATTGTAGCAACTTAATGCATTTGTTTTGCTAAACATTCACAATTCTTACAATCACGTTATTCTTGGAATTACATTTCAGTGAAAGACAAGTTATTCAGATTCCTACTATTATAAGTTATATTATTCGATTCCGGTTCAGAAAACATAATATTCTTACCAGAAACATAGTATAATGATTGTTTTATAAAATAATTCTAAATACCGCTTTATAATTAATATTCGTTATTATTACTTAGTAAATAAAAAATAGTTTTACGGTTACTTAGTACTCAAATAATTATAACAAAGGGAATCTTATTTTGTATACCAAAGCACTGTTGGTATTGAAAAGTCTTCACATTATTTATTAATGAAATCTAGCTCAACTGATACAGAAATAAAAAATCAATAGTTGACCATTATTATAAGTGCATACATTACTTTTAGTCATGCGTATTAAAAAAGTATTAAACATTGTATGTACATATCTTCAAGTTGAAAATTAAGAAAAATCTGAATGCTTTACTTGTTGAAGGTTAAACTTTTATCTAAAGAGACAAATTAAACATGTTAACAAAGTGGTACTTATCTCATGTTTAAGATAAAAATGCTAGATATTTTTAACAAACTTTGGTACTCAATACGAAATGGTTATTGATGGAATTTATTTCCCGTATTTTGTTTTAAGAACAATCGTTTTTTGTAGACGACACATTCTCTTTAGTGTCTAATTGAAACGATGCACGTAGTTGTTTTAGTAAAATTTTTGTTTGGCTACAAATTGTTGTATTTATAACGTTATCTACAATTTAATTAAGTTAATTTTTTTTTAATTATTGCTATAATTACTTTGAAAATTACCTTAGTATATTTAAAAAAAATTGCCTTAAATTGATCTTGAAGTTACTTTTATTATTGTGTTACAAATACTGAAAAAATCTCGAAAGAAATAAACACATGCAACTTGATTTCCAAACTTTATACTGGCCTTAGGAAAGAAAATCTACGCTTCGAATCAAATGATTAAACGACATTTAATCTTAAAGTAGGCTTCTTAAAATAAGATAATTCTGCAGACAAAAAGTTGTTGAGGCAGACGGAAAACAGATTGTAAACATTAAAGTAGGTAATGCCAGTATTAAAATGAAAAGTTTTTGTAGGATTACTAAAAAGTTTAAGAATATTGTGAAGATGTCTAGTTAAAACTTTATCTCGTACGTAACATACATCTTTTAATCCTTTTCGTTAACTTTAACGCCCAATTTCTTCTTTCTATGTCAGAAAAATCTCTATGGAGATGGCCTGGCTATGTTTCCGCAGTATTTTCTTATTTTAATTAGGAAAATTTATAGAAAAATAAGTAATAAAATTTTAAGATCAGTAATTTGTAACTTAAACTGGACTATATTATAAACAAAAGAATTTTCGATTACTTGCAAGCACTTAATATTTGAATTCATATTTTTTAGAAATATATATGTTATTTTCAGAGTGAAGATAATATTATACAAAAGTTTTGTTTAAATTGTTTCACTTGTTTATGAATGGCTGTTTTAATAACAGCACACAACAAACTTCTTTATTTCTAATATAGTTAAAAGGAAGACATAACATCATTTATTTTAAATACAGATCTCCTATTTTTTATTAATTATTTTTACGTGGTATAAATTGATATAAATTAAAAATATTTAAACCGTTAAACAAAAACCAATTTGCTTTAATCCAGTTTATAGAGACAATTGTATTGCATTGATAAATATGTTACATTTTTTCCAAACCACCAAGTGGTCTTAAATAAATTAAATTTTCTAAACGATCGTATCCTGAGGTCTAACGATTTCTCTACGGGGAACCCGAAACGTCCGAGATACTTTATGACCCAGTTGAATTATAAATACACTTAGTTTTGTGTATCGTCCGCAATATTAATTACCTTACTTTAGAATTCATACCTTTATATAATTTTTCTGCCATTTTGCACCAAAATTGAAATATTTTCATAAAAATGCTTTAAGCGTTAAAATAAACGGAATGCAACGGATTTCATACAATAAATTTTATTTAAGAATTAAAACTACCCTCATAATCGGCTCATTGCTTAATGATCATTATATAATAAATAAAATCTTTGGTTTCAAACATTATCATTATTATTAAAATAAATAGAAAGGATAGAAGAAAATGCTAAAGTGTTTGAAGCTGAAATTGAGATTATCATAAAATAAGCCTAAACAGTTAGTAGCTTCATAAAAATATATTTAGAATTAGTATGATTTACGACACTATTATACAATTTGTTACGGCTAGAGCTTGGTAGGCATATTGTTGTTGTTGTTGTTAAAAATAAATATAACATGATTTGTTCTCCTAAAACCCATTTTTTGTGATAGCAAATTTCTTCAGTTTCTGATTTCGTACTTTATTTCTCTATTACTTTTCGTACAATAATAAGGAAAATCATTAGAGTTAATATATTGATTACTATCGCAGAGTGTATGAACAGCCTGCTCAGTACTGACCTCAATACGTGCTTCACGATTGAAATGTTCTGAAACTATGGTTAAGGTCAACCAAGAAACGTTTATGTTGGGGCAATAAAGAATATTACTAGGAAACTTGATATTTGCCCGAATAAATCTATAATAATTTATATAAGCATTCAAATTATAATTACTCTAAAGACGAAATAAACAACGAATAGTCGTGGAAACGTGTTATATGTGCAGTGATTTTATATTCTGTTACCTTTTACTATAAGGAACACCAAAATTGATATGTTTATTTAAAAATATTATATATTAATTGACAACTTTTTTTCTTAAGTTCTTTATTTTTAAATAATAATTTCTAAGTTTAAGTCAACTATACAAAAATATAACTTAATTTTTAGAATGCGACTTACTGTTTTTCAAAGAAAAATAACATATGTTTTGGCACCGTTCATGCTCTCTTAAAAAAGTATTTTAGTTTAAACGACATACCATACTTATAATGGACAATGAAACAAACACCAAAAAAGTATTTTTATATTACAATTACGATATAAATTATTCAAACGGTTAGGATAACTTAAATCAACGCTCTCTCAAGGATGTCATTTTGTGGAAAAGAAATAATGCGTTCATGTACATATGTTTCTTTTGTTTTTCAAGTGATCAATAACAGCGGCGGAAGTACAAAAAAGTGGCAGTATGTTTGAAAAGCATAAAATTCACTTTTATCCTTAAGAGATTCTAAAAATAAGATTTTGAACGTGGTTAAGGATATTTTATATTTAAAAGCCCGTGTTTCTTTCATTCTTTTTTTTATAGTCTTTTTTATATTATTGCAAAAGTTCTAATAACCGTTATATAAAAATCATTAGTAACAAAACTACTGTGAAGTAAAAGGTAATTAATTCAAATGAGGTTATTATAAAAAAGTGTAATATTGTTTTTTTTAATGAGTTTATAATAAAAAAAATGTGTATATATTTAAATATTGCTTAAACAAACATATTTCTTCATGATTTAAATATTTCAGATAATTTCTTGAAAATAAGTATAATTTTTTTATAATTAATGAAGTCGATTTGGCCAACTTATTTTTTGAGTACTGTCTTCGTAAGTAAAGGTTTTATAAAGGCTTTTTACAAAACCTAATCTTAAATTTTTTCAGAAGAGAACTGTCTTCAAAAAGGAGGACAAATGGCCGTATATATGTCGTGACTACCTTGATAAAATATTTTGTTTCAGAAATTTGGGTAGCTCTTATTCCTTGCAAAATATTTTTATAACACTATTTTGTGAAAATATATAGAGAATTCCATGTACCTAAATAAGATGTTTTACACCTTATTCACTGTTTTATTATTGTAATAATTTATTATAGTATTTACTGAAATACAACTACAAATTTATCAAATGTAATTACTAAGTAGTTAACTTTTCTTATGTTATATCTCAATTGTCTATTATTAGTAATCAAATATATTTCAATCGTAAACTTTTCCGGGCCAATAGATTTGCCCAGTGAATTATACAATTCATACATGGGCAGATGCTAATTCAGGTGTCCACTTTCCGTTAATATAACAAAACTTCCGTTTATAAAACATGTCGCTTGTTTTATTTATATTTTAAAATATTCTTACACTATAGAATATTTAAAAACACAATATTATTTTTGTCAAGAATAAATTTTGTGAGAGATTAAAAAACGTTTGACAATATTAACTTGTGTAAATATCAATTCTAGTTCAATAATATCTGCAATAATAGAAAATCATAAACCACGTGCACTCTTTTGTATCCCGGGGCTCGTTTGAGATGAAAGCACCTTTCTACGCTATTTGCTGTCTGAAGATAAACGAGAGAGATAAACACAATTTTTACTGCGATTCATTGTTAGGTGAACCAGGATTTGAAACCTTTTTGCGCTATTTCATTTAATGTGAAACATTTGTTTAGCTTACCTTTTTACTAACTTAGTTGAACATCAAAGTGCTGTGTATTTTTATTATTAATGTTACATGTACAATGGATTTTTGTATTATTAATGAATATTTAACACATCATTTAATTTCTTTTGTGGTTATTTTGTCATTCAATAATTGTAAGCTATATAAGTGAAATAAAAATCACGGAAATTTTTATCTTATTGTTAAAATAAATACAAAAATATGAAATACTCCCTAAAAACTGAAGTCTTAATGTAATTATTACAATTTTCATAGAAACAAAACTAAGTAACCGTTGACTTGAATCATGCTCAACCGTCACTAAACCCCTCCCAAAGATATCACAGAAGAATTATTCGTAATCTTTTATTCTACCCAGTCTTTGTTATCTTATATCATGTAAGTATAAGGTATAAAATTAATTGTAAAAAATATCACGAAATATTTATTTACTCCCAACAAAGAGTCGAACATCTACTATTTTTTAACACCGTATTTATTTACTGTGCCTATAGATGATCCACTTGAACACTCCGAACCCGTTTTAAAGTTTAACTAACGATTAAATTAAGAGTAATTTACAGTGGCTCTGATGCTTTACAAAAAATATTGTAGAATTAAAGTATACTTTCGCTTTTTAAAGTCACAGTATCATTTGAACACAAGATAAGTATAAGTCAACCTAAGAACATTTTTGCTGAATAGTAATAATAATCATGAAAATAAATTTTATTGTAAGTACTGCAGAAGCTGTAAGTATATTATCATAATATGCAATCAAATATTTAATAAATGGAACTTTTTAACTTGTGAAAATTAAATATGTTAATTATTTGGCATTGTATGCTCTCCTGGTTATTAAAAACATTTTGTATGTTATTGATTTATCTTATTACAAATTTTAAATAAAGATCAAAATTACATAATTTTTTTCTACAGCTTTTAGTTTATAAAAATGATAATTTAAAACGAATGTAAATCAGGGCTGTTAAGCAAATAAAATAACAAAAATATTCGCAACAGAAACGTTTCGCAACTAATACCCTAGTAAAGCGACACTTTCTTATGTATGCCTCTTTTGTATCAGAGCTTAACATGAAAGAACAATAATGGTATCTATGCTTAAGAAGTGGTATATATATATTTTTTAATTACTAATTATATTTAATGTGTAAAGTAAATTAGTACAGGTGCGTGTGCTATCCACAGACATAATTGATTTTAATTTTCTTTGCCACTTTAGATTCGGCCAAAAAAGGAAGGATATGAAAATGATTCTATGAACCCAATCCTGAACAGTTTGCCAGTAATGTTACAATGATAATAAAATTTATTATTACTTGATACAAAAGAAACATATTCTTATTATCATGAATTCTTCAAGATATTGGCATGTTCTGATACCACGAGATGTAAAAATATATTATTTTTATTTTTAATTAAATAATTAGTACTGATTGCATTCTTCTGACGAAAGTTCTAAGTGATCAGTAAAAACAATGTATCAAGAGAACAAATTAGAATCATCGTGGGAATACTTAATATTCTGCTAGCATTACTCCTGCAACCTACTTTGTCTTGAAACTTTTCTGTATGGGTGCCAGGCTTTATTAACTCTGTTGTTATCCACTGCATCTTAAGTGAAAACTTAAAGGACAGCGTTTAATAAAAACTTCTTTAAGCTCTTCTTTTATTATTTTAGCATTTTAGTAATTATTATAAATTGTTTATAATGTTTTTTGTTTGTTTGATATTGCCATTGTGTAGTGATTAAAAAACAATAATCTTCTTTTTGTTTTTTATTTATTTCATTTAACATTTTAATTAAATATTTCTTTTAGTTGACCTTGTTAAGATGATTTAGAGCAATTTGTAAACATAAATAACCTACGAATATCCCTTTTTATTCATTAATAAGGTTCTAATCTTTAATCACAATATTATAAAAGTGGTTTTTCATAAATAATACTTCAATTTGAAAATTGCTACAATTATATTACTTAGGAAGAAATTATCACAATATTTAAAACATATATAATACATATATATTTAGATAAATATCGCTCTATGGGTAACCCATCTATTAAAACTATAATTGATTGATTACATTTCGTATTATTTGTTTCCGTTATTATTACATCAAATAATATGATAATTTATCAAGGAAATGTTAACAAATTTAATACCAATATTTCACATTTTACAAAACAATACTCTTTAAACATCTTGTCACGTGCTAACGTCTCCAAAGTAAAACAAAGTAATATTAAGGAAGGAAATTCAGTTTAATATTTGAATTATAACGGGCGTGGGGCTTAAGCTGTCATTTACACGACTCCCAATAAATAAGGTACAACAAAATTCGGCTTGGTTCGCGAATTGGCTCAGTCATCTAAAAGGACCGTTATGTGATGACATTAGCCGGTTCCAAGCATCGTTTATTTAGTTCACGGGTGATTAAGAAAACGGCGTCTAGGTTTTTCTCTACATTACTACCAAATTTTATATTATAAAATAAAGAATATTATATTTTATCTTCTTCTTAAGTTTATATTTTCATTATAAGATTTTTGGGTCTCAAGTTTGTTGCTCAAAACAAAATTATTAGAACTATGTCCATGTCACATTTTACATGTGAACCTTTTAAAAGTAGAATTTTAATGATGCTTTAATATTTTTCATATGAACAGTTTTATGATAAATTAAATCAAAAAGAATTACAAAGTAAATTCCTCACCCTAAAATCACATGGGTGTCTACGGGGTCACGCATGTTTTTGCATATTTGATCACATTACCTCGTATTTTTTATTATGTCGGGTTTGTTTTGAAATTTATATTATTCTTTTGACCCTCATTAAAATTATGTTTTGTACTACTACGAGAAAATACAAAATTATATGTATATAACTAGCACTATGGAGGAAAATGGAAAAAATTTTGAAATCTTTTCTATAACTTCAATAGAAGCCTAAGTCTCCAAGCAAGCCAGTTTCATTTATTTATTTTTTGTAATATTTTGCTAGACAGCGTTAGTCCTAATAGCGTGTAGTAATAAATAATACAGTGTAGGTTTATTTAATATTTTTAAGTGCCTATTTTATCCTTAAGAATCATACACCTGGAAATAGCCAAGTTAACCTGAGCTCTTAATTCCAAGGTTTTTAAAAAAGCTGAAGTTTTGAAACATTAATCAAAATATCCGGTAGCTCATTGCTCGGTTCAGCTAACCGACAAGCATTTTTCAAACCATTGCTTTTTATGAACCATGAGATTTTTTTTCACGAATGTATTGTAAAATTAGCTAAACATGATTAGACTTCTCCTTTACTTGATATAATTAATAATAATCTTATTACCACAATAATCTTGTGGTGTTTTAAGTTAAATTTGATTTATTACATACAGTCTTTTTTCATTGTCACCATAATCATTATAATTGATAACTAGACTCAATTTTTCAAATAAACTCTTCTTATTAATTGGATAGAGAACGTTAGCCTATTCATTTTTAAATATTAAATAACTGCTTACGCCTCTAACTAGCGTGAAAGTAAATTTGTTCACAAGTGCTCGTTTTATCCCTAAAATATTAAAAACATGACACTACCGTATTTGGGTTATGCTCACTTGTCACGACATGGACGCTTCTTTGTCAAGGTTATCTTTGTTTCTGTATTTCATTTCTATGATAATGAATGTCGTTAAGGAAAACCAATATCTATTTCCACATATATCTTTCGTTTTGAAACATATATCTTATATTTTTTAAAGTAATAAGATTTTAGTTTTAGAAAAGAACGAAATTGCTCTCGTAATTGAGTTATGCGTATATTTTTGAGGTTCCAGATAAAATGCTAATAATCAAATAGTTTAAAAAGCTACTTTTTATTGATAGTAATTAGTAATAGAATCTTATACTCATACAGTTTTAATTTTTTCGTAGAATTTAAACACTTAACATTTCTTTGAATTTTTTTTAATAACGTGACCTTCATTTAAAAAAGATTACAAAAGATCGATGAACGAAACAAAAAATACAAATGCCTATTGAGAATTTTTGAAATCCTGAAATATAAACACAGATATTGTTTTTACATTATGAAGTTATATAAAGAAAACTGTAATCCATCATCTGGCACGCTTCGTATTTTGATCAATGTTACTTCACATTGGACGGGGATCGATGGTTATTCTATTAATAAGCTTACCAAGCACTTTAACGTAACTCTTCTGCTTACACAACCAACTTACTTATTTGTAACAATAGAAACACTCGGTAGGTCATTAGCTAAACCAATATATCAAGAACCAAAAAATAATACATATATTGGTAAATTGTACTATGTAGTATACGTTTTAACAAATTTAATTAAAGAAATATTTAAAAAGCAATTTTTTTTATAACAAAAATAGGAACGATGGTTAAGCTGTCATTTAGGCTTCAGGGGACACAAGGCTTTATACGCAGAATTGGACGTTATTATATAAATACTAACTGCTCTTAGACAATAAGTGTATGTTAAGCATACATGAAAATAAGGAGAAATCCTTAATTTCTTTTTCGATCAAATGTTATATTTGTATATTTGGTTGCACAACGAGATATATAAATAATATGCATATCATTCACAGCATTTGTTTTTTTTTATTGGTAGTAAATAAAATAAAATATGAATGACGCTTCGGTGTAGATTTCCGTATTAGTTACTGAAAATCAATTAAGATGTCATACGGAATAGTAATCAAATATTTCTTGTGACATTTATAATTATTCTGTTACACTGTAATGGTAGCGAGCTTACTGGTCTTATAAAATATTAATATACGTCTCCTGACATTTTGTACAAAATCCGTAACTAACAGATTTGGAGACTTATATATATACAGTAGGGTACAAATTTGATTACATTTTTAAGGCATTTATAGCCATAAAATTTGCATATGCATCTTGTTTCACTCTATCATCATAATGTAAATATTATTATAGTGCTATAAATCATCTATTCATACTATTTTATTATTCTACTCCTCGGTGAGAGGCCTGCAGTATTGTAACCTGTAACCACAAATCAAACAAAGGCGTGGTTTCGGATTCGTCGGGTTCCGGTATGATAGCTGATAGAGTATGTCTAGATTTTTATAGTAACATATGCTTCGTCATGGAGTATAACTGGACCAAACGATGGTTACTCCGTTGACTTCCCGGATGCGGTAGGGTTTCAATAGTGGGTAAACAACTTACCGTAGGTTGCCACATCAGCTTTGTATCGTTTCAAGTCAGCTATATCGTGTCGATTGGCAACAGGATACAATGGCAATTTAAGGTGCCCAAGTAATTGCTCCCAGTGGCACGTAGTTTTATTATGTTATTGGACTGCAATTAAAAGAATATAATTTCTATTTTTACGTATGACAAATGAAATGTACGACGAGTCTCCAAGCTTTGGTTGTAGAACTTTTTCTTAAACGGATAAAGTGTTACAATTTGTGCATTTTTATGAGCAGTGCAAAGGTTGGAAACGATTTTTCAGGATTTAAACTTCGTCCCACCTACAATTTTGACGTCTCCAAGGACTAAGATAAGTCTCTCACCATCTAAGGCAATCTTTTTACTCTCTAGTCTAACTGAAAACAAATTTTAGCAGTATGTATATATATATATCAATTGAATTTATATTATTCCTAATGAGGAATTTCCGCAAAAGGAACAAATCGTTCACATAGAAAGAGAAATAAATTATAACCTGAATTGTTTTTTCTTGAGGGACCTATATGTTTATCAAATAAACATAACATACAAGTAGGTTCAACTCTTAAGTGCAGGTTAAAAATAAAGAAAGCGAAATGTAATTTAAGATTCCTTGTTATTTCTTTATTATACTGGTTTAGAATAAGTGAATTTGTTGTTTTTTGTTTTGTTTTAGTACACAAAACAAAAAACTACAAATTCACTTATTCTATTCTATTTTGGTAGTCCATTAAGTTATAAATTGGTTTTGATGAATGAAAAAAAAGGGTTTTGATTGAATGCAGATTTTATTATATTACTATCGGTTATCTAAATCAATAAATTAATTTCTCAAGATAAAAAAATATATTTTTTTAATAATCTAGGCGAGATAATGCTACATCCTGTTTGTATTAAATAAAAACCGTATTTTATTAAATATTTTATAGTGAACAATAAAATACTAATCTGATACTTTGAATGAATGAGACTGTTACAGTGGGAAACACCCAACTTTGGCGAAATTGCCGACGTGATGTAACAATTCCATTGTATATTACGTTACAATCCAAGTTTTGGCTCTAGGCTCTAAGAAACTCTTGATAAAATATATTCCTTTAAAGCCTCAGCAGCAACTTCAGAAATAAATATATTTAGGTATATAAATTTTCTTAAAAGAATAATCGAAAGCCCAAACGTACTTAAAATTAATCGGATATTATTATTTTTATTTATTACTCTGATATAATTGTATTTTATTATAAGTTATTTTAAGTCAAGGAATTTATAATATTGTACACTTACTAGGTTTAACCTATGAACTATTAATCTAGTATTTTAGCTCACGAGAAACAAAAATTATTTCTACTGCTATAGCAATATATATGCAACCAATAATGTAATATTTGTAAAAATAAATACATATATGTATTATTTTTATTATTAAAATATTAGGAACTTGCAGTTTATAATTTTGTATTCACCATACAAATTTTTAGAAATTCCAGATAAATTATTACAATATTTAGTAACTGTTATTGCCAGTAAACCTGTAAGTTGTTGTATTATTTCAGCTGCGGAAGCCAGTGTCGACGCTTTCGATCCCCGGCGCTATGAAGGCGTACTCCAGTGGGAGAGACGCGGCCGCCGAGGAAGCGGGCGTTGCGTTAGTTGGCGTACACAGCGAATACCCGCGTTACGGCGAGGAGAGGGCTTTAGGCGGTGGGACCTACAAAGGCGGGGGGGCCGCTAAACACAAGCCTAATATAGGATATAGGTAAATTTACTTTATTAAAATATTATAAAAAGTCAAAAAAGGCATCTTTTATGTAAAACAAATAAATATAATTTCTAAATACTACGTGACCGAAAAATATACCCATGAGGTACTGAAAAAGTCGCAAAAATTATGGGGCGATTATATAAACGAATGAGATAAAAGGAAGTGAAAGGAACTATATCGATTGATGTGAAAGAATGGAAGAAGACATATAAAGAAATTTCGTATGTATACCACCTTAACAATTGGTGGATAAAGGTATGGATAGTCTTAAGTTTTAATTATTTCAATGATATTTTAAGTTTATTCTAAATATATATATACATATTTTCTTATTTTGTCAATCAAACATAAAATAAAACAGGATATTTGAAAACAAGTTGCGATTCAATGTCCCAATCTTCCGTATTTGTATTTCTAATGTAGTTTCTGGGTAGGATGGTGTAGATACTAGACAAGGATATAAGATGTTGTTTATATTTTTACTTATATAATCACCGATTGAAGAATAAGAATTTATTTTATACTTCGTCTTGACAGATATCCTTCTTACGTCAACGCTACTCTTGATCTGTCTCTATTGACAGCCACTCCTAAGTAAATTTATTTCTATCTTTGGCTTACACAACTACTCCTTCACACTAACACTTACTTTTTATCCAACTACTGACGTTATATTTCCAAAACAGTAGCACACAACCATCTTACAATGTTCTGTTCCTTAAATTACTTTTACACCTAATTGCAAACCTTACTGCTTACATAAAGCGACTGTATGCCAAATGCTTATTTATGCATTACCAATTCTTATCCTTAAAGTTTCAAGAACCATTCTAATCGTGACATAAAAAAATAAAACTGAATTGGAAAAATACATAAATAGTAAAAATGATTTTAGTACTATTATTTATATAACCCTCTAAATATTAATTTATACAGTTCCGAGTTTGTCATCTTATATTATTGAAGAAGAATAGTAAATCTAGTACTTGTAAAAAAGCTGACCACTTTGGGATGAGATTGCTATAATATATGTATGTATGAAGTATACGCATGGTTTAAGTAAAAAAAATAAATAAATAATAAATTAAATTAAATTTGCCTTTTAAAATAAAGGGCTCAAAAATCTGCTATTACTAATATGAGTACTATAATATTAAGTAATTTTCTATGTAAATACAAAATGAAAGTCTGGAGATATCCTGAAGTAAATGAGATAAGGTAGATTAAATTGCTAGTATGGGTTTGAATACGTAATGAAAGTGTTTGAATAATTAATTTCTCTCTACACATTTATATTGCGAACGATAGAACATATAGTAAAACTACATACCGTTATGCATTCTTTGCAAAATAGAAAACAATAGCTTTTATAATAGGCCAACTTCCGGACCTAACATAATGCATTGTGCAAAGGTTTGAGATTGCTTATCACACTAATTAGAATCTAATAGCTGGAACAGGGTCAAGATTGTTTATCTATGAAAGTAATTAACCTTGTAAACAAAAAAAAACTGTGTATAATGTAAACACATACTCATACATATGGTTTATATAAAAAGTTATTATCTACAAAAGCACGAGAAAATTATATAAATAAAAAATATATTTGCAAATATTTATACTTAATAATCCCGAAGGGTCAGTTGTCACACTAATAAAAAACTCAATAAAAATCATTCTGATGGCCTTGGAAAACGGAAATAGCTTGCATCGAGTCTGAATCGATTTTGTTTGTCTTCAGAATTTATGAACCTAGGATTTTTAATTATTTATTGCGTTTTAAGTGATTTGTTTTTGTTATTAAAGTTCTATTATTTTTCACTTTTATGTTTAAGTCTTTGACTAAGCGATTTAAAAGAGCCTAGAAATTGAAAAAAAGACATTGGATCATCACTGGATTTTTGAAAAGTCGAGACTTTCTTATGGGATTTTTGGAATCAATATGCATTACACATTCATTTTACATGAAAAGTAAATCTGCAATAAATGAAGTGAATGAAAAATTAGATTTTGAAATGACATTACACGAGAAAACTCATTGTAAATAATTATGAAAATAGCTGTTTCATTTTATTAAGTTTTGAGTGTGTCTAGTTTCTATCATTTATTTATTTTACTATTTTATTTCTTTACTCTTATTCCTATGAAAAGGTAAAATTTATTTCAACGAGGAAACGT
>DVQP01000565.1:0-21347 GCA_018231745.1 Danaus eresimus
ACGATTATAAATATTTATAAGTGTTGTAGCATAAATGTGTTTTTTTTTAACTTTAAAATATTTTGTAATTTGTTACAAAATTCTTATAAATATACAATTTCAACTCATATACGTTTAATTTATGGATTATCAACCAACATTTTTCCTACATAATATAAGTATGTTTATTCCGATTTGATATCATTTTCAAACAAATAGAAAGCGGCTTTAAAAGGACCTTTTATTATTTAACACTCTCTTCTTTCATAATGTTTTTATATTAATACAATGATTTAGTATGACGTATATTAAATAATTTGCGAATCGTATAGTATGTATAATAATTTGCGACAGATTAACTTTACTCACTCGCTTAAAATCATTTTTATCCTGCACATTACCCATTAGTTGAGGTACAATAAAATATTTATGCCAAATTTTCAGACAGCCTCGACTTTGCGATACAATTGTAAAGGTTTCTTGCATAAAAAATCTTGGTCAACACACATCACTACCAGCCGATAGAAACACTATAAATTCAATTCAAAAATATTCCAGCTATACTTATAACATGATGCGTTTCAAACGGACAAACAACAAAACAAAACATAGATAACAGCTATTTAAACAGAAATTTTGACAACACAAACGATATTTAAATTCGTCTCACGATTAAATAAATAAATTTAGCTTCCGTTTCATACAAAAAGTAACTCCCACTTGGATTGTTGTAAAACAAAATGTCATTTTCAACTTTATATTTCGGATTAAGGCTTAGCCCTCAATTGTGAATGTCGAACAAAAGAAATAATTACGTTTCAAAATTTAAAGAATGCTTAAGCGTTCATTATATTATATCAAGCATTTTTGTAATGAAATGGAAAACACTAGTGCCATGGCCCGGATGTTGTAACGTGGTCATTGTGCATTTTAAGGAACCTTTGTCCACTATCTAGGGGGTGGCCCTACCCGTTGTTTTATAACATTGACCCCATCAACCTGATTTACCTCCTCATAATATTTACAAGCAACCTTTCACATGCAAGTTATTGTTCCTAACGAACGAATACGTTCATACATTCCATTCAAATATACTATTGATTCCAATCGTACCAGAGGAATATCGCATATACACAATATTTAAGTTTCATTATATACAAAAAATTTAATCATTATTGCATTTTTTTTTAAATAAAAAATGACATAAAAAGGAACTGCATTAACACCACCGATATTGTAAGTCATGCTGTTATATGAATATTTTGTATACAGGTACAGCCGTATTGAACTTAAACATGAAATCTCTAATACGTGAGAGATCTCGCAGTCAGAGCCCGGCTAAGCCCGGCGTCGTCTCTGCTTGCGGGGAAGCCGTAAGTCGCATGCATTAGGCGTCCATTTCCATTCGCACCTATTGTTAATATTTTATTCCAAACATCGAAGCATGCGCCAAACTTATTTATATTAAAGATCAGCTGACTTATTATTTTGCGACATTTATATTATTGGTATATTTTTAATTAATAATCAATAAGCGCTTTTTAGATCTGCATGTATTTACTTAGTAATATTTCTGTTTATTTTCTTTACCGACACATTTTTTTATCACGGAGCACGTTAGATTCGAAACAATATAGTCAATTGTTTATTAATTTAGTTAACTTTTAGTTAACTCAATTTCGATACCAACGTAATGCTGTTGTGTGGTATCGCGTACATTTTAGTTGAATTTTAAGGTTAATAGAGCCTTGCCATAAAATTTTGGTTAGGAAATATTTTACCGCCTTTCTGTTCTAATAATTAATAAAATCATTGCACTGCATGAATTGTAGATTTGACTATTTAATAACGACAGAAACAAAAGGTAATCCTATTAAATACTTATCATAGCAAATATATATTAAGTAAAGAAAGCAGAAGTAATATGTAGACATCAAAGATACAGACGGACACTTTCGATTATAAAATATATAATTTTTTTGTAATTTTTATATCGAGAATGTACTATAAATATATTAAACATGAATCGATACACAAAATATATTTGTCTATTTACAGTTTAAGAATAAAATTCCAAACTATGTTACCAAATATAAATATTTAGAATGTTATTCTTTTCATAATTAAAAAAGACGAATGGTCAGGAAAATAAGTATAACAGAACCTTAATGGCCTTTATCTGTGGTCACCATCATTTTGAATGGAGGCCAAACCGAAAAGGGACGCATTATTTGTCCAAGAACCGTACATAAAGCCGTGTTTCGTATACACGAAGTTTATTTTCCACGGACATTAAATTGAACCGATTATTAAATTAGAATGACTATTGTAAATAATATGTGAAACAGCTTTGATCTTTTTATTTCAATATGAATAACCTATATGAGCTGGTACTTACAATATGAATAAAATATATTTGGTACGGAGACAGCAATATATTGTGTCCGGACAAAATTTGGCCGGTGCTTTTTGAAGTATTATAAACGGTCGATCAATTACTCCACCCACATGATAGGGTGTCCGAGTAATGTATGCACATTTCATTGAAAAATTCCAATTGTCATATCAACGAAGTAATTAAAAACCGTCCGATTGCTCTTTAGAATTCTGTTAACTATGTGATTCGTGCAAATCGACTAAATGTTAATGACCGTGTATTCTTCTCGAAATTGGACTAGACTCATACCATACCTGTTATATAATTACAATCTCGGTGCAAATTATAAGCTCAACCCACAGACGGACGTTGTAAGGTTTTATTATTTAGCCAATTAACATTATTCAACATAATACTCATATTTATATCACCAATACAGTTTTAATTAGAATCAAAAGCATGATTAGCTATTCAAAACTTAATTTTATAAACAAAATTATTTACGCAAATTGGTTAATATAATAAGTAACAAATGTTTCACTGGGTAATTTAGACAACATAAAGTAAAGAAATCCATAATGGAAATGCCAAATAAAGGTCACCATAATAGGTCAAATCGACTATGATACAGGCAGTTAAGGATAAAAACCTTGCACCTGTGACGAGAATCCCTAGTTTTTGTATACATTCAAAACCTGGGGATATTTCGGAAAAAGCTTCCATTGTCATTTTTGATTTATATATACGAATCTGGAACGAATTAAATGCTGTACAAATAGTATATAACGACCGAAAATAGCCATGTAATATAGAAAATATGTAATCATTCACTTTGCATATACATTCTGCAAGTGTCATATATAGGTTTTGTTCTAAAATACGATAGCAATGACGTGAAGCTGAAAATACAAAGTTTTACTTTTGAAATGCAAATTGTTTATATTGTGTTAGCCGTTAGGTGAGAGTTCATGGTGTCTCAATTACTAGGACCCGTGTTTGGGGACCGCCTGGCGCAGTTTGTTGGACTGAGATTGTCCCAGACTGTCCAGACTGTCTGTGTCAATTGACTCGTCTCAGATTATGGAGATTAGTAGTATCTTATTCTGAAGTTTCTCTGTAAATACAGTCACTTTTAACAACGTATTAATCTAATTGTAATAGTTTCTCGGTTATCTTCGAGCATTTTATACTAATTATTTTCGGATGAAAAAAACTATGGCCTTATAAAAAAGATCATTTCTAATCTAGTAATAGTATCGCCTAATTGTTTCTAGGAAAAGTAAAGTTAGATACAATACAATCCTGCCCTCCCATTAAGTGTAATTTAGATTGAGCGATGAATGGTCGAATAATTCAGAAGGAGTCCAAGCACGGAATTTAATAGAAAAAAACTTACTTACTAAAAAAATATTGACGATAGTAGAGCTATATAAGGTTAATTCGTCATAACTTCATCACAGATTATTTTATAGTAATTAAAGAAGATATAAAAATTTGGCTTTTGACACTTCCATATGAATGTTATACACTTTTCGATATTGAAAGGTTTCTTTGTAAAGATCCTTGAAACAGTATATATTCGTCGCCTCAATCTAGTAGTCGACAACATTAGCGGAGTCGAAATATTGTGGCAAGGAAAAAGATAAACTCTAAAATGGGACCTTTAATTTGATGGCTTCGGCATAATCTAAAAGTCAATTTATATGGCTAATCTTTAAGATAGCGGAAACACGCCTTATTCATGAAACATTCGGAATCCTTTAAGATTACGTGAACAAAATAGTCGTTGGTCAGTTTCGATACAAAAAAATTTTTTTTAGTCTATTCAAGACTAAATTTATGCTCTGCAACATTAATTTGATTAATGGCAGCTAGAAATTACAATTACAAATATGCTGCATTTGAGAGGTCAGCGTGATAACGAAGTAATGTTTCAGGCTCATAATGAGTTGTCTAACATTTTGGCGGAGTTCAACCGTGACGGGGTGCCAGTACTCCAAGGGTTTGACATCGCTGACATCCCCGAAGAGGCGTTCGCTTACCTCCAATGGGCTTCAAAACAAAAAGCCATAGAGGAGTTTTATGATTGGAAACGTAAGTACTATCATAAAATTGCTATTATCATAAAAACCATATGTAACAGAAGAAAGTGTACCGTAAAAATAATACAGATACATAACATAGATTTGCCAGGAATAAATTGGCTATTCAGTATGTTGGTGTAATTGTTGATTTCACTACTGTTGTAGCAATGATGTAATGGTCGCTGTTAGTAACTAGAATTTATTAAACTATTTTCTAAATAGTTTTTGCAATATTCAAGTTTTAAAACGCCCGTTCTATTGCAAAAGTTATAATAATTATTTTTTTTTCGCCGACTAGTCATAAAATTTTACTTTAGCGTTTTAGCTGACATTACTATCGTTGACATAACATTTACTGTCACGGTTACGGTATTTGTAAAATTTATGTCTTTTCTAAAACAAAAACATGTGACCAAAATTTTCCAATTTCGTTTAGAAATTATTATTATTATTATGTTAATAGCCACGGCTTCCAAGTTTTTATAATTTTTCATCTCCGTAGAAGGTTGTCAAAATTATTTTGCAGCTCTGCATGTGTACTTAAATAGATGAGTCCATCCAACAAAATTCAGACATCAGTAATTTTGTAAGAAAAATGAGAAATGACAGAGACTGTGACTTACATGAACAAGTTGAACTGTTGGAGGCTTCACTCTTATAACATTAAAAAATATTTCTATCAACCAAGGGACAAAGAAACAGCGCTCTTAGATTACAGTAGGTATACAACGAAAATGATAAATACAGCTTCATAATCCCAATTGAATTTTTTAATATTAGATTTTAATTATTTTCAAGTATTAATAGATATCATCGCTCCATTGGCATCAAAATTTTATCAAAGGAAATCAATGCGACTACTAAATATACGTACTCAACATATTGTCACGTTCATAATATATGCACACAATAGTAAATTGGGTCCTTCCTTTTTAACTTTTTCTATACACTACCATATTAAATTTGGGATATTTCTCTCTACGAAATGAATTCTTCGGACTGAGTAAATTGGTCACTGAAGCGGTACATTTGGAAGCTCAAATTTATATGAAAGCATAGTTAAATTATCTATTATCTAATCCGTCTACGAAATAACTGAAAAACAAACAAAATAAACAGAACTCGACAAAGAAAAATTAATTTGTGTTTCGGTCATAAGTATTTACTTATATAATAAGTGATTGGTAGTTAGTTCAAATAACATTGTAACAAATTTTTCGGACGCAATATAAAAAATATTTTTCAATTTTTATTTCCTCTCCCGAATACTTTTATATATATTTTAGTAACATTAGGTAGCCAAAGCTAAAGTAAGGCTTGCGATATGTTAATATAAAACGTAGACAGGTAGTAAAAAGTCAAACGATTCTCAAACCAGCAAAGCCACGGTCAAAACACAAGTCTGAATAATAAAAATGAATCATTAAATTAAAAAAAAAAGCTAAAGTGTCACTTGATGTTGACATTGATGCTCACTTTTAAAATAGCGAGCCGCCATTTTACATAAAACCGTGTTCTCATAAAATAAATTAACTTCCACTCCGAGCATTTGGTGCGGCATGAAATGTTTTGACTCTAAGTAGCCTTTAACGTTGTAATGAATTTCATTTTAGACCTAGCATAAATATTATAAAACTGTTTACAATATGAAGTTATTAAATGATTTAAATTACAATCGTGTACAAATTGTTTTGCAATAACAGTATAGCCGAATACAGTTTCGGTCTCTATTTCTCTGACATAAAACCAATTACATACAATAGGTGTCGTAAGATGCTTCAATGCCACAATAAGAAAGAATTTATATCCTTAATTTAAGACGTTACGCTCCCCTAAAGAAGTAAAGTGAAATTGTTGGGTTAGCATCAGATAACACTTAATGAAATATAACCTTCATTTACTTTAAATGTAATTTGTGAGCTGTTAAGCGATCGGGAGACATCTTTGCTTTCAACCGCTTTGACACTCTTGACAACGCTCCATTGGATTATATATATTTTTTAACTTCTTTATAATTTTCCTGACAATGACATTTACATTACCGCTAGAATTTTTCATAAAAATTTCATTGCCAACTATAAAATGTTTGTAAAAATATTGTATGATTTAAACACTTTCTAAAAGCACTTACAATCGCAGTCAATTATAAGCAGATACCAAATTCAACATTTTTACTTACTGAATTTGCAGTTGCTTTAAAAGGAACACGATTTGTAAATCGCACTGCTCTAAACATGTAAGTGTCGTGGTTGGAAGGTGTCCCTCGCAGCCTTGTTAAAATTTACTATTTCTGTCACACTCGGAGATATTTCTAATAGTATGTAGTCAATTTCCTCTCAGTGTACAACACAGTCTGCACACGACCGTAACTTTGACTGGCCTCTCCAACAACGTGCTACCAACCCTTAAGGTCTAAACGAGCTCGTCTATTATAATTTTTTGGAAACGTTCAAAAAGAAATTAGTTTTAAAATAAAATTGAATTTAACCTTTTCATATTTAATGCATTTGCTTCTGTTGCAGTTACATACGTAAAGGTGCGTTGTGTTTTAACTTAGAACTAAATTATCAAAAAATAATAATATTAATATTGAGACCGAAACGGAGATGTAAAAAAGAAAAAAAGTACCTTTTTTGATTGTGCGTTGATCCTCCCTTCTATTCCTCCGAATCTCTAAAACTACAAATCAAGTTTTTCGGTGTGTTTACAATATTACAATTTTCATATCATTTATAAAATAAGCATGCTATATAAAATAAAGATTAGATATTTTTTGTCCAGCGCCTTCGTGCATTCTGATCTCTCAAATTAATGTTCAATCCGACAATACACGAGAGGTTTGATGTACAATTTAAATATTTTTAATATATAGAATTACTTATATTTTTTTTATTGCAAGCATAAATTGTTATAGAGAAATAGCTTCAAAGTTAACTGGATGCTATACCTTCCGTGATTACAAACAAAATACGATCAGCACCGACAAGACTAAATGTAACTATTATTCCGATACAGATAAAAGATGATTTAACGAGGCAACGAATAATAAACTCGTAAAATTAAGTCGATCCATTACGTTGCCTGGACAGTATACCGTTTATTGAATGGCCAACAATTTTCCGGTAAATAATTAAAATGGCAATCACAATTATAATTCCTCTTAAATCAAATATTGTGATAATGATTAAATAAATTCAGCTAAGTGCCTTCATTCGTTTTAAAACACGACTTTGCCCTTTCAATTTTCAGCACAGTCATACAGACGACTTAAAAATTCTCAGAATCCATAAGGTAACATCAAATGAAAAAATACTTTCAAAGGGTTTTATAACAGAACCTTTGCAGATAGTTAATTTTTCGTCGGTAATAAACTCTATTTAAATTATAAGATGTAAAATATGTGTGAAAAATAGTTTATTAATAGAGAATATTTGTCAGTGTTGTCTCCTGAGGAGGGGTCGCGGCAGGCGGTCATCAGAGAGCTTATTTTTACGGAAGCCGACTATATAAAACATCTGATGGCCATTGTGGAGGTAAGTTATAGTTACTAAAAATAATATAAAGATAATGACGTCCTTAATAATAATTGTCTAAAATTATAAAATAAAATGTAACACTTTTGAAATATTACATGCATTAAATGGGAATAACGGGAATAATTGGTGCGATTTGTTATTCAAAGTGAAGGCTTTTATGAATAAGAAATTGTCGTCTTTGACTTTGTAACTGAAATAAATCGTAAGGACAATATGTAGAATCAATATTGATATTAAATTGAAAACGTTATTACAATGAATTAACTTTATACTTCTAAAATTATAACATATCACATTTTCGATGTATTAGAATAATATAACTTAATGAAAATTAATTTATTTTTCCTCAACCTCAATAAAATTAAGGCTGGATTTTTTTAATTATACTCGTATTACATGTCTGTGGTATAAGAAAATTATTGTTCAATTTTATATATCATGGCGAGCTTCAATTTACTTCATTATTTTAAAAGCTGTCGAAAGCAATCGGTTTTAGACCTTTAGTTTCAAATTGTTGATCAAATTGGATAATTTACGCTTCAAATTCAAATCGTAATTTAAATCTGAAATAAAGTACTTAAACTCGAAGCGAATAATGCTGTTAAAAGTTCTACCTCAATGACAAACCTAATTGCTGCATTAAAATCGATGAAGGCAAATGTCGTAAACTATCACGTGATTTAAACATTTTGGTGACCCGAAAGGAATAATCACTCAATTTTAGTGGTTCGTATATTCTGAATTATAATGACATAATCAAAAGTTAGAAATTCTTATATAGTTAAAAGCTACCCTTAAAATATTGCCTTATTAATCCGTCAATTTTTATATCAAAAAATAAATTGGGGAAAAAAGACAATGAATTATCGTTATTTGTTGGATGTGGTATGGAAATTGATATCGAAACATATGCTATTGGCCAACACAAGCAAAAACTGAGCGAGTTAAGCCGGGATGGTATTAAATAGTTACATTCGTTTAGTTATTGCATGTAACGTGGATCCCAGACCATCCGCAGTACATCCGAAAGTAGCAATAACACTGACAAAGTTTGCTCGGAGCTTAATCCAAATAATATCAAGGGCGGCACAACAACGCTTCACGGTGTGTGATGAAGACAAAATCGTTAAGAAACTTTAACAACAGTGTTGGATATACATCATTATGATCATATATTATTTGCGGAAATTACATCCTTGTTTCAAAATAAACCATTCAAATTAATGTCATCGATTAGTTGCTATTGCAAATTTATTAATTTCAACTAATAATGCTATTAAATCTTTTCAATCACCCCTTTAGAGTTAATATTTAATTACTCATAATGTGTAATAAGTATCTACTTTTCTGATATAATAATGTTCGTAATTTTACTGCACACACCCTACCCGCCTCGTGCATACTTAAATTAAATTTACACATCCCAAAACAATAGCCTAAAATAAGGAGCTTGTTTATTAAGAGGATGATGTTAATGTTTTATGGGGATTTGTCTTTGGCGGAGGCAAATTAATATGAAGCAGTCTCGTAAAAATCGATAATAAATTTCCCACGATACAAGTTTGCATTTCGTTACTTTCTATCAGAGTTATAATATATAATGGCTGATAAGTACATAGTATATCTAATTAACGGTGTTAATTGTTATTTTAGACTACAAAACGTACCTTCACAGACTGTATCAGCGAATTCTGACGTAATGTCAAATGTAATAACAGTCAAATAAATCTACATAACGTTCTCAGCACTATCAAAATTCTTAGTCTATAGTCGCGACTTTCTTCATTTACAAATCCTGCCTTACATAGTTCAGTATAATATCGACACATTGGCGACATCTATAAGGAAACGCCACGAACTAAAAAGAAGAAGAAGAAATCTACACCACCTTCTACTCGGACATATAATTAAGATTAAGATACTTATCAATGAAAGAACTCGTAGTTTTGTATTCGTGTGGAATTCATTTCTTACACTTGAATATCAAAAATACAATAAGAATTTATTCTGTAATCATATGAGACAAAGGAAAAATATTAAAGGGAATCCCTTATTTTTATTACATCGGTAAATGGATAAAAAAGAATCTTCTGATACAGAACAGTATTGTACGGATTCAATTATTGATATGTTTCTGCAATTCACAAAGTTTAGTCATTGTATATTTCAGTACACTGAGATAATAAAATAAATATTGATAATAAGGAACAAAAAATCTCATATACATAAGAAATGTCAAGGAGGAATTATTTGCAATACAATGAACATAAAATTGCTTAAAACAGTGTGAATTTTCATGTATTATTATAAGAGATGCTCCTCTTGATTTTTCTAATTAATCAACGTATAACGAATCCTCGCGGTCGTGATATTAAATTAATTAAATGAAAAACGAAGATAATCTCAGGTGACCTGTGTACATTTTCATGATTAAATAAAGAAAAACAGAAGTAAAGAATCTTATCAAACAGCGTTTCTACTTGTATGTATTCGTGATAAATTTTATTTTGAATATTCAGTGGCTTGTATACATTAATTCGTATTTTCATATAAAAATTATCGACTTAATTAATATGTAACATTTTATACTCATGTACCGACTTATAATTAACAATTAACTGCTCTCCAATCCCGCTGAAGCAAGTGAAAATTAAATTTTGCCAGCCATTTCACCGCTAACTTGAACAGCCATTTACAGCCCGTTATAGCTACTATATTGAAAATATAGCACACACTGAATCTATAATATTAAGTGTTATTGATCCTTCGATTCTATCAACTAATATTATTTTTAGTTTCATGTAAAAATTAATAATCAGAACATAGTCTCATATATAATGTCTTTAAAGTAACAGTAAGTAATGATATTTTTCATAAATAAAGGTCACATAACGTTCCATTTGAATTGTATGAAAATAAAAACATTCTAATATTTCGCTTTCGGCTCACATAGCGACCCGTTTGAAATTTTAATTTGGAGCCGTCAATCATATCATTTGTACAATATCACACAGACAGTTGATACCGCTGGTTCACCAAAGTAACTAAAGATATCAAAAACCCCGTCAATTAACTACATCTCGTCATGTCTGGGTTTCAGATGTATTTTTTAATAAAACGTTCAAATATGAAAATTTTTAGTTACGTAACTTTTCATATAAATTTGTATATGTTATTGTTTTTATGTAAGATTTTTTTTTAATATATACTGACGCTACAGTACCATATAAAAATGTTTAAAATGCTACACATAAATTTTGATTTAATTTTGATTGTATATTTTCTAAGCAACAATCTCGTAATAAATCATGACTTCTAACATTTTCGCTAAACGTCTGATACGAGTCAACAGATCGTTTAAATGAATATCAGTGAAAGGGGTGACTTTGCGAGTTCTATTCAATTATGGTTGTTCGTTCGCGAATAAAGGGAATTAATGTAAGCTTGGGAAATAGAAAAACATTTCTGTAAAACAGACACGGGTAAGATTTTTAACAATCGCAATAATTCCATTGTACGGACTCGATGAGGTGCAGACGGGATTAATTCCTCGTAACGAATTAGTTGAAACGGTACTTTAAATCCCTATTGGAATTTTCTAGAAATTTTTCGAACAGGCGAAAGAGTAAGCGTTTCTAGTGCAGTAACTGGATGTCCGACCGCTTAATTTCTTTATATCACGTCGCTATTGCTTCAGCTCAATATCGTTTGAGTAACTTTTTTAAGAATATGTTTTTTTTTATAATAATATATTATCACCAGGTGTTTATGGGAGCGGCGCATTCCTTGCAAGGCAAGGGGAAACTCCTTCGAATAGATACTTCACTCTTGTTCTCTAACATCCCCGACGTGCTAAACGCTAGTCTTTACTTATGGAACTATACTTTCGTTCCTATGATAAAAGATGCTCTCGTTAATTCAAGCCCGTAAGTATCACTTTTCCTTCTTAAGTAACGTCCTCCCTGGTCTAAACTGATTAAACTGAGACAATATTTCCTTTTATTTAGCTTCAACATCGATTTGATGACGGATGGCTTCGCGCTCTTTAAGGACATTATGATTCCATACGAGAAGTATCTGATAGATCAAAACAAGCTTCTTGAATATAACCGTCAAAGTCAAAAAGATAGCGAATACTCCATCTATCTAGCGTGGTGTCACAGTCGTAGAGAATGCAATAGGTACATATATGTGCATTATTATTTTCTTCTTCAAATATGTCAGTGCATAACAAATTATTGTAACTAAAACAACTCTAACAATTATTTCGCTGAAATTTATCTCTTAATGTAAAAACTTATCATAAGCATTTTATATTAAAAATTGTTTCAGCGATGGTTTCTATTATTTAAAATCAATACATAACAATTATTCAAACACATAACAAAAGCAGAATTACGTTCCTGATTGCTATTTTAAAGTTTAATTCATATGTATATATTTTATTTTATTTTAATTTCATGTACTGCTACTCACTAGACCGTATCATTCTAGTTAAGCGGAAGTTTATTTGAGTCTTTATTTGTTTCCTTATTTCCAGACTGCAACTTAATGATTTCCTTGTCAAGCCAATGCAACGTCTAACCAAATACGGTTTGCTCTTGAACCGGATAATACATTATACCAATAATGAAACCGAAGAAAAGTCACTCAAGGCTATGGTAATGAAAAGAATTCTACATTGACCATGATTAAATGGTCATCGTGAACCCTAATTGTTGGTTATAAAAGTTGACAATTCAATAGCGAATGGTGTGAAGACACTGAAACATAATTGCTGGGAATTTGTATAATGTTCAAATTCGTTCAAAATTTATTTAAATTTTATTTTAAGTAACTACGCAGAAAAAAAAATGTTGTATATTGTCGTAAATTACATATTTTAAAACTTTGTTTCTTCTAAATGAAAACATATTTGTCGTATTGACTTGTGGGTGTTTCTTTTTTGATGAAATAAAAAATGTAAATCTCTGAACCACTCAGCTGCATACGTTAGTGTCATAGCATTAGTTTTGCGGTTCTTTACTTTAATTTAGTAATTATAAAAAGATGTCTTCGTTTTAATTCACGTCACTTGTAATATGAAAACATTAGAAGGTTGCTAACGAATATGTTATAAAGTAATGTAAAGTAAAATAGATTATTATACGGCAATAAGTTTTAATTTTATACAATAATTTTAAGGAACAAACCACTGCTAGCGTCGTTACTGAAATCAACCGTTCCGTTCGTCAAAACGAAGAAATCGAAAAGGTTATATCCCTACAGAAAACCCTTGAAAATCTTGATTGCGTAAGTGTTGGTTTTGTACAACATTATCCGTTTTCCTTCTTGGTTTCGAAATGTAAACATCGCTTACATCGAGTCTATGTGGAGCGATAATTTTATACGAATGTACTTAACTTTTAGGAGATCAAAGATGAAGAAGTTGAAAAGCTTTACAATGCTTATGGTAAATTGAATCTATCGGCCCCCATGCTCTACTGCCTCCCAGCCCACCGACGCACGCTCACCCACCAGGCTGACCTTCGCTTCCGTGACTCTGCCAAGGAGGCAAGAACAATCTGACTCTTTTGCTAGCGGTCCATGGATGCATCCGATCATACCCGATTTCAATATACCTTCTTAATAACCCCCTTTAACAAACATCATTTAATATCTTGCTTACTGGCGACTTTTTCATACCATGTGCTAATTTTATGCGAATGTTGTATAGCTAGTGGATAAAAAATATCATTGTATTTTAAAATTTTATTACTTTTCATGGAAATTCCTGTAGAAATGATTGATCTTTCCTTACAGATTGACTGCCGCGTTTTCTTGCTGACTGATATGCTGATAGTATGTAGAAGGCTATCTAGAGGCTATCAGTTTAAACTTTATAGGTAAATTGGGAAAACAATTTTATTTGTTTACAATTCGTTGCATTCTTTATAGCGCAGCGCGAAATTCATTTGACTTTTGAGAGTAGCTAGTAGTTACTGAGTTACCTTAAGATTAATGTTTTTACTTTCGGGTTGTAGGCCTCGTTACATGATAGATAAGATAGTCCAGATCAGCAAATCTGTGAGCAAGAATAGTGACGCGACGAGTCTCGTATTCCTGGTATTGGATGACCACGGAACCTCGTGTTCCAGCTTCATGCTCTCCGTGATGCCTAAGGATCCAAATCCTCAGCAGACTTTAAAAGTACGCAGCTATATTCTAAAAAAATAAACATTTAAACCGAAAAAAAATTATATAATTCTTGAACATTTGATATTACTTATTTGAAATATAAATATTTTATTAAACTCTCATCGAAAATCTCGCCCCAATGGGCCATTTCTGTAGAATTTTAAAATAAATATTTTTTTAAATAACGTAGACCATGGAGAATAAAGTGAAGGAGGCCAAGTATGCTTACGAAATTGCTCTTTGGATGTCCCGGAATCCCACTCGAGATATCAGCGAAATGGATTTAGATCTCAGGGCGGAATACGCGCATTATAAAAAAGTGAGATATGTTTTTTCAAGCCTTTGTGTAAAATGTTAGTTTTTAAACGATCTAATGATTGAGCGAATGTGGTTTTAGCCGCGCAACGCCTCTGAAGAGAGTCACATAGAGCAAGAAGCGCGTGAGAGTGTCCTTTGTATGCTTCATAGGGGCATGGGGGCGAATCAAGATTCAAATGCCATGACATCTTCGTTTTACAATTATGATAGTATGTATAATATTAATAATATTATTGTATTGTTATGCGATTCGAATCGGATTGTTTAAATTATTTTCAATTAAAACATTAGCTATAGTTATGGGCGTCAGCGCCCGGCCGCCTGGCCGGAACTACGTGCCACGTCTGGTTCATCGAACAATCACTAGCTCTTTGCCATACCATCAAAGACTACAGATACCGCAACACACAAGGTCCGTTAGACTTATACCTCCTCACATTTGTTGGGACACATCATATTATAATAGTAATATTCATTTCAATAGCACTATGTCACTACAAGAGCCGGGAACGAGTGGCTTGCAAGTTCAACGTTCAAATAATTCAATGGAGTACCTCCAGCCACCGCCACTCTCCGCCGGCGGTACGTTTTATGTTATACAAACACACAGACATACATTTTCATAAATGAAAATAGACGATCGAACTCCATTGAATAATGAAATGTTTACAATCGAAGCAAACAACTTTTAATAAAGGGTTTATTAGTATTTCTCTAAACATCTTTTTAAAATATGTAAGTTTTTTTTAAATACTCGCGTGTTTCTTGCTTTAAAATTATGTTAGTATTTCTGCGATAGTTTATATTTATCGTTTATTCAAAGTTTCATCATAACATATAAGTCATAATATACACTTTAATAAGCGTATGAGATACAAATATTTTCAGGATCAGCAGTCACTGTAAGAGTGATAAGCGAAAGCGAATCCGAGACGATGACTCCACAGCGTATTTCGGTAACTTATTAGACCATATTGTTTTAACTTATATTTAATTTTATTTCATCTTGAAATGTTATCTTTGTATTATTTTAAAAATATTACACTTATTTATTCTTATCATTACATTCAATCGTCTCAACGATTTGTAATAGAAAAAAAATATTTTGAAAACAAATCATTTGCTGCAGTCATATATAGAGAGTGTACTAAAACAATATCAACAGCTGCAACCCTCGCCTACGCCATCAAGAAGTTCGATGCAGACTTCTAGCACACACACACTGCGAGTCCAAGAACCGCAAACGAATGTGACCACTCTTATACACAGCCTTCCAGATTTAACGATAGAACCATCCACACCTAGGACTACATCGAGGTATAGAAAATTACGACTATTATTCAGAATTAAATATCGTAGATTTACTAATGATTCAATTTTTCAACAGTCCCACACATCCTATACACATGTCAGCATCAGTCAAGCTGTACAAATCCCACCAACAGTTACTAAGCCAACGCCAAAAAACACAAGGACAATATTTGACACCAGACCAAAGAGGGGCCAGCTATCCTCCACCAAGTCCCACGAGGTACATTCCTGTTTTCAAGTATACAATTTGCAATTACTTCTATGATTATTTCTATGAAAACACCAATATATACTGTATTCAATATATTACAGAGGTTCTCTCAAGCGTGGTCTTGCGTTCTCGTACTCATTCAAACATCCGCCCCTCTATAAAATGGGTCACGTAGCGAGTCAATCGACAACTCAATTCGAACCTGTCCCATCAACAAGTCAACAGGTACATTCATTTCTTTAAACCAAATCAATTTTTCGCCGTGTTAATAACATGATAATAACTTATGTAATACAACTATTTGGTTATAAAACAACACATGACATAATTATTGTTTTCTAAAATTAGGTCGAGAGAACAGAAAGCCCAAGACCTTGTTCGAGCTTAGAAAAAACTGAGAAGAAATCAAAGCTGACAAGCAGCAGGTAATATACGAAACAAGCACCTGCCTGCCTTTATTAGGTATTTATTACATATGTCTAAACTTCAATATTCCTACTTTAGTTCCTTCTTCGGATCTGGTGGATGGCCAACGAAACGGGATGGATGACAAAGAAGAGGCTGGCGCTTCATGAGGTTTGTATATAAAATCAAGCTTTGTAAGTACATTGAAACCTTAATGCATGAAATTTCACGTATCATTAAACTCATGAAATCATTCATTTGGTTGTCTGATGGTAGTCATAGACCAGGACAGCAAACTTTGTTATGGGGTAAAAGTATAGTGACTAATTGCTCTCTTTTCGAAAACGTTATAAAACTTTTAGGCGGAAGCGTCGGGACATAAGCCAAGACAGATATTCCGAGCCTTGCACTAGTCGCCGAGATGAGAGCCCCGACCCCTTCCGTCGAGAGGAAAGCCCCAGCCCAAGCTACAGAGATGAAAGTCCTGGAACTAGTTATAGGGATGAAAGCACTGATCTCAGTGGTATTGACAGAAGTTCTAGCCTTAGCCATAAAGATGAAAGTCCTGGTACTAGCTACAGAGGAGAGAGCCCTGCCTATAGAGATTATCGGCGAAGCTCCAGTGGAAGAGATAAGAGCTCTGAGCGAAGTCATGAAGAAAGTCCAGATCCAAGAAGTGTAGAATTAAGTCCCTCTTCTAGTTACAGAGAAAAGAGTCCCGAACGATATAGAGATAGTAGCGGTTCTGATCGGCATAAAGACTTCAGTTCAAGCCCTAGTCGAGGAAGCGTTAGCCCTGACCCTGCGCAAAGAAAAAAGAGCTTTAGTAGTAAAGCTGTAAGCCTTAGCCCAATCGCAAGTACTGATGAAATTCCTGGGCTCAGCATTGGTGACAGCTCTCGAACTAGTCTCAAAGAAGATGACTCGCAAAAGAGTCCGGATTATCGTCAAAAAATTAAAAGTCCTAGCGCACGCATTACAGATGAAAGCTGGAGCGATAGTACAGAAAGATTAGAAATAAGAAAACCAGCACTCCGACCTACTCGAGAACAGACACCGGGTCCAAGTCGAAGAATCAGAAGTCTTAGTCCAGTAGTTATATGCGATATTCCAATATTTTATCAAGGAGAATCGAGTTCCAATATAATCCAACCTACACCTCTAAAAAGGGGGTTAGAAGAACCTAGTGCCAGTACTAGCAAGCCTAGTCCAAGGGAAAAACGAAGAAGCTTCTTCCGCCGCAGCAAAAAGAAGGAGAAGGGCACTTCCAGATCCATCCTAGAGAGTTGTATCTCGGGACAGAAATCTGATTCTGAATCTGAATACAGCAGCAAAGAACCAAGTCCATCCTCAAGCGCAAAAAGCAAAACATCTGAAAATGGGAAACGCAGATGGTTTAGAAGAACCTAATTATCGAAGCAAAATCCACTTAACTTGATGTATCAGTGATGACCAGTTTAATACTTCATTGACTAGTGACAAGACATGACACAGAAATAACAAGAACAGACGTTCCTTTAAACAGAGATTAAAATTATCTGAACCAGACATTATGTAAATATATATCTCATTTAAAGTTTACTAACATATTTATAAAAATGCATAATCATCTTGGCTGTAAAGTTGTATAGGCATTAAGAACGATTCCTGGTATTCGGTCTAACTTAATTATCGTGAATTATATAAGTATCAAATTGTATTTGAATAAAGGCATTTTTGAAATGTTTTATGTAAATATTTGTATTTATAATAAGTTTCCCGTAAACATAATGTGTAACTAGAATATTTAACATTGTATCCCAATATAGAGGAAAGCTTGATATTTAAAAAGTTCATAACGTATAAACTAATTTATTATTACAACATTTAGAACACACCGAAATCATAATAATAATATTTTTTACCTTATATTTAAAACTGTTTAATACATATCGAAAAATATAAAAACTTCTCAAATACTACCATCTTTTATTTCTGACAAACTAACCCATCCATTAGTCTTGAAATTTTCTCTAATAAAATTAATTCAGCTGGTCTCATGAATTACTTCTCGTTGGCATTTTGATACATTTGGCTAAAATTAAATATATTCAAAAATCAATATAAAAATCAAAATAAATATTTAGCTGTTTATTTTTACAAACAAGTTATTAAAAAATATCAATATTTTTCTCGTACCATTTAAATATAATAATACTTACTTAATGTCATTTGGTTTCCGACAACAGTCACCGGTCGGACTTATCTGATATATTCTATTTTTACGGTCCCTCGCATAAACGGGACCCTGCTTTGCCCACAAGCCTTTCTTAAGGCACGGAGCCCATAGCAGTATAACTATCGAACTTAAAAGTAATCCATATATCATTTTTGTTCATTTAAACCTCAAATTTTGCCATTATTACTCATTTTGTTATTATAAAATCGAATGTCATTATGACGCCACAATGACATTTAATATTCTATATCTGTGTTATATAATCTATGTTATCGTTATAGTTTTTATGAAACCTACGCATACATCATATTTATATTGTCAATAATATATAATGGCGTTTAAATAAAAAAATGCGATGATATTTGCAGTATATTTTACAAATCCAGTGTGATTGGGGCCATAGTCATAAATATAAAAATACATTTAGCAATCACAAAACATGTACCTGGATGATAAATAAAAAATTATAGAACGCAAAGTACGTAACGCAAACCATTAATTATTCAGCCATTAAAAGTTCATTTTTGTTTTGTAAAAAAAACATAGCTTTTACAAGTGACTACAATAGTTGATCAAGGTAACAAAAATAATGAAAGACACTTTCCATACGGACCCATTTATTGGCGCTTTAATAGTTAAAAACAAAATCACATAAATAGTAAATAGGAAATTTTTCCCGACGTTATAATATACGATTTCATCATAATAAAATTTAAATATACAAAACCACCCTGTATAAATACATATAATAGTAAAAAAAATAAAATTATCTCAGCATCTTAAGAATCGAGCTAAGCGTTTCTTAGATCACGGAGAATTAAGGCATATACATGGTGTGTCCATTTTGTAAACATCACAAAAAACAGTAAAAATATATATATGTATATCATTTTATTTATATATCAACATAACGCGAAGGGAATGCAGATTGTCGAGGAATGTCATATAACATTGGAACATAGGAATATAAGTAAAAAAAAAATAATTAATTATTGTAAGTGGACGCGGAAACATTACCGCCATGACCAGTCCAATTGGTGTGAACGAAATTACCAGGCTTTGACAGCAGTTCGTATGTATGAGCGCCGAAGTAGTCCCTTTGAGCCTAAAAAATTAATATGTCAGTAAAATAGCATAGCACAAGACGTGTTTAAAGATATATTTATGTGTGTGTGTGAGTGTTTCTTCGTGTATTTCAATGTATTTTTATATAAAGTTATTTATCTCTTCCACTTCACCTGCACTAGACTTCATTGAAACCCGTCAGTCATCGTGATCATAGATTAGATTAAATGTTTAGTTTAGATTATAGAGCACATATTATATGTTATCTGATAGTCTGTATGTAATATATGAAAAGTATAAAACACCTGACGAACTGACAAATGCTTATGAACAAAAAAGCTGAAATTATTTATATTGTTATACTTAAGGAAGACGAGGTCCCGAAGATATTTAAGAACGAAAATTGAAACCTAACCTCTAGGCTCTACTGCGTGGTGTTAGAGTTTAGGTTTCGTTGGAAATTAGTAACTAGGATTGGTTCCGTACAACAGTTATATAAAAATCTCATATTAAATCACCTGCAGCAAATTAGCTGGCAGCATATCAGATCTGTAGCCGTCATAGAAGGCTAGGGCGGCACCGAAGGCGGGTGCAGGCACTCCGAGTAAGGCCGCCTCCGACACGACTTGTCGCAACGACTGCTGCGACACGCTGATACGATCGCGGAAGTACGGATCCAATAACAGATTCGATAACTGGGGGTTCTTCTTGAACGCGTCCTAGAACATAGAAAAAAGAATAATTATATACAAATTAAACACGAATACGCTGATTAATATTGATGTTTCGTGTTTAAACTTTTGCATACAATAGGTTCATTTAAATTTATGACGTTGAAGTTGTTGGCTGGGTTTCTGTAATTGTGTACCCACCTTAATGTTGCCGAGGAACACGCTTCTGATGATGCACCCTCCGCGCCACATCAGCGCTATACTGCCGTAATTCAGGTTCCATTTGTGTACCTACGTAATGCGGACAATAAATTATTATGTAAGAACAATAATAACGAAATTATAAGATCTGACGAAATACCTTAGCGGCTTCGCGCAGCAACATGAAGCCTTGGGCATATGATATAATTTTGCTAGCATATAGTGCTTTACGCAAATGCTCCAAGAACTGTTTCTTGTCCCCGCTGAACTTGATCGATGAGCCCGGCAGTGATTTGCTGGCTGTCACACGTTCATCTGATTTTACGATAACGATATATTTATAAATACGTAAAACAATAATGACGTCATATCCTCTTATTATTAATGAAATACAGAATAACATTTGACCTCATTAATTCAGCGGATCATATACTGATCAGTATGTAATTTATGGATGATTCAGTTGAGTATATTATAAAAAAAAATTAACTAAAAACTTTTTGCTCGTAAACTTTTTCATGATTATTAAGGTTATAGGCAGGAATGCTGGCTCAAGGCTGATACCTTTCAAAGCGGACAGGCATCTCGCGAACACGGCCTCTCCTATCAGTGTGACGGGCACACCATATTCCAAAGCGCTGATGCCGGTCCACTTGCCGGTACCCTTCTGCCCGGCAGCGTCACGGATCTTGGGTAGCAGGTATTTACCTGTAACGGTAATAACATCCCAATTATGAGATAAAAAAAGAAAAGCTAATATTAATACAATTATATGCATACATATATATATATAA
>DVQP01000566.1:0-21346 GCA_018231745.1 Danaus eresimus
AGTTTTACTATAGTTATTTCGTTGTTTACATCAACGCTCACGCATGAAACCGATTTAAGAATATATTCCTAAATAAGACATTACAACATTACCCAATTTTGATATGAACCACTCAATAATGTTCCTCATAAAATTTAATGATTCATCTCCGAGTCCGACACAGGTCTAATGTTGGTATGCGGTGTGTGCAGGGAGAAAATAGCCGTTCTTACAAGTGAAAGTGCCCGACTATGGTTCCGTTTTGTAATTTATTGACGTATAATTTTGTTTGCGTTACGCTCTTCAGGATGAATTATTATTTGTATCACATATTTTTAAACCACCATTAAATACAGAACGAGAATTCATAGCACGGATTCAATACGACTTGTTAGGTGCTAGATATTGCTCTAAATATGAATAATATTTATTATACCGTCTCTAAGGCAAGGATCACGGCTATAACTGCACTGTAACTGTTAATAATTTCTAATGTATATTGTACGGTACACGTGCAGAAGGAATTACATAGTGAATGCTTTATATACAAATAAAAAATGTTATATAATAATGCTGTTCTATAACGCTTTTTAATAGCAAGTGCTGTGTTCAAGGAACATATATATTTACCTTTTTAATTGCAAGCCATAACTATGAGACGGCCTTTGTTCATGTAAATTTATTACTAGTGGTTGATATCTTAAGTTTTATTGTGTCAGGTGCTTGGGGAGGCCGTTCATCAGTGTCTCCAGGAGCTAGCAGCAGCTCGGGGTCATCATGGAGGTCAGGAACACCGTCTCCACCGCCTGTCTCCTCCTCCTTCAGCGACGAAGGCATCGCTATGGACTACGAAGATCTCCACCCCCGCAAAAAGCGGGTAAGAAAAAACAATCAGATTTCCTTAGCTAGGATAAATGTAGTATTATTGTTATGGATATTATAAGGTGCGGGTACATACGAGAATCCTTTGACGAAATTACCAGTACATCTTGTTTAACGTGACCAGCCACCGTACCAACGGCTTCAATTAGACCGTGACACAGATCATGCTCGCTTTCATATCGCGACCACGTGAATGTGTTTAAGTAAACGTACGAGGCAAATGTGACGCGCCTACATTTAAATAAAACATATAAGAACAAAGCAATGACTTTTCGTTTACCTATTTATGTACGGGTCTCGAACAGGAAAGGAAGAAAAATTCTTATGACGCATTAAATGCACAGATGTTAGACAATCACTTGTCTTACGTTTTGTAATAACTGTGCGTCATCCTTATGGTAGTTTACATTATATATTTTACTTACAGTTCCATGTTAGATACCGAGAACAAATACTTTCACCGAGTAAGCCACCTGCTTAGACACTTAGTGGCCCTTGTATCACTGGCAATTCCTATTTCATTTTGTTGCAAATTGTGTGCGTGAAATTAAACTAACATACCATTTCTATGTGTAAGTTGAAAATTACGTAAATTAATGTATATGTAATACTTAACTTAATTCCCGAAAACGTCATCAATGAGCAGGTTTTTAGTTTTTACTGTAATCCAACGTTTTCTAGCCATTCCATAATGCGGCGAGGTCGCTATTTCTATTGCATATTTATTATATTATAAAAACGGCAAGTTAAATAATTAAATATATAATATTATTTTATTACAAGTACACGTGCACAGTTCAACGTACAATGTCAAGGCGGAATAGGTACTGTGGTCGCACTTTATGTAATTCTATTGTGAACTTGTCATAAATACGTTTACGACTTCGCGACAGAGTATTTATTACGCGATCGCATCTGCATTTTAACGGATTTTATTAAATAATATATCACTAATTCATTCGACGCTTACTATTTAAGATCCACTCCGACCTAATAAAACAAATGTGCCCTTGAAATTAAGGATTGTATAATCATTACAACTGTGAAATAATGAACTCATTGTGAGGTAAAATTAAAAGTAGGCCACGTTCACGCACACAATGTTCTAGAATTAACAATACATAGTCCAAATAGCTGAAGTTGTACGCGCTGGTTTTTCTTTTAATGTGACATTTGTGTGTAAAAACATTATGGTATGTGATTTTAAATGTCCGGTGCATACAATACATTTCTTTCACGTCGTGATTACGTAACACGTGTATTATGACGCACCAAAGGCTTAGTGAAACAAAGAGCATTTATGGGTTCAACCGCATAATGCATTGCCAGTAACTTTGAAAGTATTTTGCTCACTGTTACTGTAATAAAGTAAACACGGGCGGGCTAATACGTCCTTTGTGTAACTGTTCTTTGTGCAAACAATATCATTCATACGCAGTTAGTTAGTATAAATGACTGCGTATATCATCTCTTGTAAGAAATTCAGTAAGTGAGTGAGTCCCACGCTCGTGTCTCAACCTTGTAGTGACGGCCAAAGCTCGTGGGTGGACCGGAGACGCATTGTTTCTCACCTACTTATCTTACGTAACAGCGATTTACTCTAAATTTAATAGTACACTAAAAAATTTTACTAGCTCTAAGAACGTGGACCACGAGGATATTTTATTACTACATGTTCATCTTACAGTGTTTATGAACGTTATAATAAAATTATTAACTTAACAATTATGTAATATTTTTCTTGTGATGAAATTTTATTGATTATTATCAATCAAATTCTAACAATCTATAAGTTAATTGCGAAATATCGGTATGAGAAATCCTACGCAAAAGGCAAGTAGTGATTGCTTATTATAATTTTGTGCAACAATAGCTTGCCCCAGACTTGTTGTCGCCGGTGAAATTATCACGTGAGTACTTGGCAACCGCACTGATTACCAATCATCAACGCAAAAAAAAATTACTTCTACATATTTTGAAATATATCGAAGAAGTAAAAAAATCTTTAGTTGACCGCGTGTTAGTATATTGACATTTTTTTTTATGAGTATTATGATTTTTTATTCAACCCCGAAGAGATGAGTGTTCGTTATGAATTTAGAAAAAAATACTAAACAACAATGAAGGGTGGTATCCAATATGGCGGATGTAATCGGAGAAGTCATTTTGCATTTCACTAACGTCGATTATTGTTCAGCATTAGTGTAATCTTTCCCTTGTCAGCACGCGGATTATCTTCATGAGGGTCGGTAACCTCCTGCTCCCGACACATGCGATCGGAACATGAACCAGTTCCCGTGAATCACGTATGCCATGGACCACCCACTTGTACCTGCACCCCAAAAACGTCCGCACTACTTGGAATAAGTCGAAAATCGTGTGTCAACAAGATTGAAAATGTCATATTATGTGTGAAATTTTAACGAACCATTATTAAATGACCTTCGAGACTTAGCAACGAGCATTATTATGAATAGATGCAAAATCTGTTGTTGCCGAGTGTAGGAGTGACGCCAGCTGGCAGACCTTGAATAAGGACGCATCTATTATAGCGAAGCAAGACCTTGTAAGATTTCTGTATGCACCTTACAAAAGATGTAATTATAATTTTTGTTTCATATTGTCACTCGGTTTGACTTACCCATCGTGTTAGTAAAGAACAAAAGTCTTCAGTCATATTCCGCTTTACGAGTGTCGATGTATTAAGAGCTCGCTGATGTATTATCCTTTCCGAGAATTAATGAAATATCGTGGTAGTTGTTAGTCACAGCCATTATTCTTGCATTAGCGTTTCCTACAACCGAGCTTGCAATAAATGAATAATAAAGTGTATTGCATTTTGCCCCTGACCAACGTTATGTAAAGTTTGAATTGAGACTAACAGACAGCAATGCAATTGCTTATAATTATATGGGAAAAGTAACTCTACTATACGCACCTATTGAATCTAGATAAGTAGCAGCTGGTATGACCCTGACCTTATATATTATAATATGATAAATATAATATGTATATATTACAATACATTATATGTTATGATTCGTGTGGAAGTATGTTTGTCACCGTTACAAACACTAACTTCGCAATCTTTGACTCTGGTAATGTAACTTTCATTTTAAAGTAACAAATAAACCACACATATTTTTGAAAATTAACCAAAGAAACATACATAGCAGCGGGCTTATATTATTAACTTTAACATATATGATATCGACATATACAAAAGACAAACGTATTAATCGTAATTATACATATAAATAAGCAATAAAAATATTCGGCCTTGGCTTTAAGTGTTATCTTCCTGAAAGTGCCTTAAAGATGTTGTAAGGAAATGTCGATAAGGAAAATTTCGAGATAGAACTGCAGCGAAGAAAGCCCGAACGCTATCGACTGGCACGTGTAACCTCGGACGCATAAAATATTACATAAATTTTAACAGTACATACAATATTGCCTTTCTTCAAAGATAATGTACGGAACGGTAAATTAAAGATAAGATTTAGATTAGCCAGGTTTACTTAGAGGTCGTCTGAATCTCAGTGCATTTTGGTCACATGAAGTGTCATGATTTAATTCTTTTCAGCTATTTTAATACGGAACCTTTGTATGAACCAATGAAGGCCACTGCTGAAGCTTCCCTGTTTGTTTAATATTATAAACATACGCTATCGGTTATGTTTTTAACATTCGCCTGTTGTGTCTATTCAATCAAATATGGTATTAAACTTTTTGTAGATAAACACTATATTCTAATGCAAATTCTACCGTTAAAGATAACTAAGTAAACACAATGTTTCCTCATACTTATAGTGTTATATAAAAGTACATATATATAGAGACAGCTAATTTATATACTTCGCGTTTATTTATTTGACACGTTTTAATCAAATTTCGTGTCTAATAATGGATTTATTATATATATATTTTCTAAACAGTTATACTTACATGACAACGTCAATGTTCGTGATTGGCAGAAGGTCACATTATCGCTACATACTGATAAAATAAGCCAATTTCTTATCTGGAGAGACTACAAACGACTTCCTCGTTTACCCATGGCCATTGTTTAGACTACGATTATTAAAATTGCTTATCATACGTCGTTAAAGTAATCACAATATTATCTTATAAGAACTTCATAAAAAAAAAACTTCATTTGTAATCAAAATATATATTTTTTTATCTAAATTACATAACGGAGTCGCAAATTCAATAAAAACATTTGTTTCTACAACAATGCAATAAAGTGCCAAGTAGTACTAAGTAATTATTTTGTCTTGTAATACAATAAGTAATCGTTGTATATCGTGTCATATCTACAATATAACTAAGTAGATAAAGATTTTAGATATGTATCTAGTCGGAGATAAGGTCGTTCCGATGTCTCTAGCAACGCTCACGTGGTTGTAGAACAGTGATGCTGCACGCGCAATCCGCGTGACTTATATACAAATACAATACGTTTAACTAAATTTAATAATTTGTTTACTTAAATTCTATAAAAAATATTTTTAAACATCCCGTCCATCTGGCTTCCTGACATTCGACAACTATTCAAGAACAATCTAACGTTTATATTCATCTATTTCTTCAACAACTTCATGGTCAAGATTTCATCAAACAGTGACGTAACTGTGACTATTGTTTCGTATTTTCTTATAAACAATCTACGTCCCGAGTTTATTGTAATGCGAGACCAATCTTCTCATAGACTTTTTTCATATCGTTATTTCGTTATCAAAAAAGAACTGTTAGGACTCCGTTACAAGGAACGCTCTAGTCGGAGCATAGTTTCAAGGCTCCCACAGCATTGCGTTGTATTGTGCCAACGTGTTTCAACACAAACGAATAAAGCGGCGGCCTTCGCGGTCTATATTTAAAACGCGGAAGACATTGCGGTACTAGAAGCGCGCAGATCATTCCCCGCTTCGTAAACAGTTAGAGGAGTAAATGGCAGGGAACTGGTCGCTCGCATGACAGCCCGACTCGCACCGGCAGCACCCCTCTCGTTATACGCGAATGGATCGTGAACTACCTGTATTTCATATTATAAGGTTCATGTAGAGTATTCAAAATAACTTAATAATATAATTTTATTATTTTTATATAAATACTATCTTAATTTTTTACGTATAGTATCCTGTTCCAAACCTATATATTTCTATTTCAAAATCATATACATCCGTAGTAGAATAAATTTGTATAAGCGGAATAATATGTTAATAAACTATTTTGTAGTACGGTTTTAAATTGTTTTACGACGGTCGAGACGAGTTGTCCGCATAAATTAAATACCGTTAATGACCCTTAACCTATGTGTGCGAGCGGCCACTATTTCCTACACGTAGATTTAATACGCATAATTTTTAGGAAGGCTCGTACGCAAAGCCTTGACTTTTTAATATACGATAGTTTGTTTTGTTTCTCGCCACTAAACTCTCATTATTGTTCCACACAACAGATAGAATTGAATAGATCTTTTAACTTTAAAATAAGGACAAAATGGACGTTCGGAATAATATCAATGTGGGTCAGTTATGTGGGTCACACACTTGATACACGTTTAACATGATATAAAAATTTGGAGCTTACAATCTCGACAAATCAGACGTCATTATCGTCGCTCGTTACATATTAAATGTCAAATATATAATTCTATTTAATCGATGCTTTATTACCACAGATGATTAACATCAAACATCGTAGGATGACATCACGGTGAGTAATGGTTTGTCAAGCTATGGGCCTCTTAGTGACAAAAGGAACCTGTTCGATAATTATCGATTGAATATGTTACTAGAACGGCAGCTGTAATAGCTTATTCAAGTACTGTGGGACCGCGTTGTGCAATAACGTAAATAGGTTACATCCATACTGGCGACCTAGATACAACGATTGTATTAGGCATTGGACTCCTTTGTGTTAGAGCGTCAAACCGTGATACTATTTAAATAAAGCTACCAACTAGAATAAATTATGCAGTTACAGAAAAATATAAGAGTTCATCTATACGTGTATTTTGTTCAATCAAAAATGTGTATGTCGTTGTGAATTTTTAACTTTACATAGGTCGAAAGATGGTGTCGCCGTGTTCCGCGCTAACTTCAGTTTTGTTGTCATTCCGTCTCGCTCTCCGGGTCATCGGCCGACACCACACGACTCCCTCGTTCTAATAACCCTGTACATATCGGTTGCTCGATACATTATCATACTTTTTTTGTAATACACATATTTCTGTGTGCATATATCATTAAAGTTACATACATCGCTTGAAGATGGCGAGCGGTGTAGGCGTGTTGAAGTTCACAAACCCTATCCTTATGACCTTGGTGCGGTCAAAAACATCGTCCTATAAGCCGTTGACCAGTCACCGGAGACCGACGGCCGTCCGAAACAAATCTTGCTTTTTATCGTTTAGTTCGAACTTTTATATGATCAATGATCACATTAGGCGATTATTTCTACCGCTGCGCACAATTAATAAGAACTAAGAGGTAGCTCGGCTCGCGTGCCTCACGCACTACATTAAGGGTAATTAAATAATTAATTCCTTTTTAGCCGATAGTCCTCCAACTCGCTCTATGAACTCAAATTTCACATGTACGAATATATAAGTCTACAATATAAAAAAACATAATGTAATAATTCGTATGTAAAGGTAACAGTTTTATACCGTTCTGTAATGACGAAGGGCGAAATTATATCGTAAGTTCTACTTAACTTAAATGTAAGTCTGTCTGATAGGTGGAGTCAATGCGTTTTTTTAACCGGCATCGGCAGGGCATTCACACCGATCTCGGGGCAGTGCCCGTTCTTGACAGTTCAAATGTTTACACTTTACATCTCCAAGGATCACTCGCTACTCACTTCAACCGATACCGAATTGAAAATGCTCACCGGCCGACATCAGATATACAATGATGTTGCGAATTGACTTTAGCTCCCAAATATATCATAGTCGACTCGTCTAATATATATAAATATATATATATAATAAAAACATTTAACTGTATATATACAAATGCCATAATATATACACACATGTACACATATGTGTAGTTGAATTTCAACAAATTTTGGTTATGTCGAATAACAATGACTTTCTCGTTATGAATATTAAATATTTATACGTAATTGAAAACAATAATATTTGCGTAGCTAGCTATATATAGTGGCTAATGTCACCGGCGCGGCTCGAACAATAGCAGGCAGTTCATCAGACGCGATAATGAGTGGTCCTACGGGTTCAACAAACTTAACATTTTAAATGTAAAATAAACTTCATACTAAAATCTGTAACATTGAATTCCACGTGAACAATATTAATAAATATAGTTGTTTTAAACATTTGACTATATGCCAAATAACACGAGAAAATCGCGGGGAAGTCTAATGACAGCGGCTTAATACGTATTTAACCTTAGATTATTTTAGGTTCAGTATTAAATGCGTTATAATTTTATACAGCGGGATTGTTGATCGTTTTCTGCGTGAGTAGAAAAAAAGTGAAATTGTAACAAGACAGAACCAGTCGGGGTCGGTGACCAGGGAGGCGTCTTCTCAACCACCGTCCGCAGTCGCTCACAGGGCTGATTCATCATTATTGCTAAGTCCTCACCTTGGCAGACGGTGCCTGGATCTCTGAGTCACTGCGGTCTTTTGTCACTAGTTTTTTTTAGCAACAAAACAAGTTACCTTTTCTATTTCGATACTCGTTTTCTTCCACACTAACTATATGTTTATAAATAAATCCTATATGTATAATTTTTTTAAGAGAATAATTTAGATAATATTATAGAGGTAATTAAATAATACAAATTCTTAAAAATCAATGTTTCAATTCAGGGATCGGTTGAATTTTAGTGTGAAGTTTTTTCTAATGATTAAAGATTGGAGGCAATCATTTAAATCTTTGATAACAATTTAATGATTCTCAGAATTCAATTAAGAATATCCGACACTAAAAAACTAATTTCTGTTAATATATCCAATCAAAATAACATTACAAAATTCATATTTCTCGGAAAAGAATGAGGCAACGAACGCGCAGTTTCTTGCCTCGGCGGGCATATTTCATGTTCTTTTTGTACCGGCTTTGAAATGTAAGGGTGAATTGAGGAGAGGGGGTCGTCGGGACTTGGGACTTCGGACCGGAGTTCAATGCATCACCTCACCTGTAGCTTTTGATCGCAACCATGTATAAACATTTACATTATCAAAACATAACTTATAAAATAATATTATACATAAATTCTTTTATCAGCTTTGACTTTAATAAATAAAATCGATTTATTTCAAATATTGCTCAACAATTTTATAAGTATCGACTCGTATAGAGTGAAGGTTAATTGAAATCAATGTTTCAAAGTTTTTTCAACTTGTCAACTATGAAAACAAACTCGGTTGAATAGAATAGTATGGGGTAGCGTTGTTATGTAGTCTGAGGTTCAGTGACCGACAGCCCCCTTCCATGGGGTGCAGCATTCGATATTGGATGTTCACAAACAGGTATAGTCTTCCTCATTGTTACTGAGATTCTTATACGACATTCTTTGTCCGTGAAGCTTGTGAAATAAAACTATGTAATGTGGAAAGCGATAATGAACGCATTAATTCATATGTTTGCTTCTGGTCATCGGAAATGTCTTTATTAGTTCTTATTTTAAACAACTAGCATTAAGGATTGTTTGTAAACGTTCAGTATTTTAGTAGGCTTCGTTTGTTGACAAAGCGTGTTTTGAAACTCGCGCCGAGCCGGCCACGTGAGACGTGACCAAACTTCTTGTGCCGGTTTCCTCATCTCATTATCACACACAACAATGAATATTATATCAACGTTTATAATTCAAATTAATTTATTTTTATTTGTGTATTTCATAAATTGAAATAATTTTGTTATTACTTTTTTTTATTATCTTACAATCCATTACCGTATACAATGTTCATAAATAGTATTTTTTCGTATGTATTATAATAAATTATTATACTTTAACATTAAACGTAAGCAACATTATTAGAATATTACATATTCCTTACAAGTTTCTGTACAGTTCTCAATGTTAGTTATAGGAAGTTTTACATTGCATGACTATTCAGTGGACTTCCTCATTTTCTCTGAGAGATGTTGCATAATTAACTTTTATAAGTGTCGGCTAGGTGTCATTGTGGATTGCGGCACACAAAGACCACAGCAGGGCACGGTCCGTCACGCCATGCAGTATTCAACGCATCTATGATAACGGCGTCTTCCTCGTTCCTTATACAGTTAGAGCGGGATGGCACCAAAACAACCTATCTTGTCGCGTTGACTTCAAGTATATATGTAGAAAGAAGGTCATTCTTACGGAATAGACTTATGTGTATTAGCGAGCTGAAAAGAGATGCAATGAAAACAAATCAATAAGTCATCTCGTTTCGCCGAAGAAAGAGACGGCGCAATAACAAACTAGCATTTAATGCCGGATCGCGTTACATACAGCCTATGATCGAATGTAAACCTTGTTCTCTATGCATATAATACCAAATCGGTTAACAATATATTGTTTATCTGTGTTATACGCAATAGATCCTCTGTTCATGGAAGTTCCCGTTGTTAACTCGCAACATAGACTATAGTATACTGTATATACATATAATACATTACGCAATTACATTTTAAAAATGAGCTATTTAATAGATAGTTAAACATAAATTAGAAGTGAATTTGAGAACCCAGGAACGTAATATGCAGAGAGAATATTTATTCTTTTGACGAACTGGCCAATAAAAAGTTTAATATAATAATAAAAAAAAATTAAAGAAAGAAAATACTATTTTATATCGAATTCACGTTCACTGTCAAACCTTGCACTTTGCTACACTCCACCCTGTTGCTAACCACCCTCTGTCCTCGACCGAATGTAGTGGCTGCCTCCACGCTGACACGTGCAACTACTGACCGACGTTTATCTTATACCTAATACATTATATATAAGGTTGTATTTAAAAAAAAACTTTGCAAAATGGAGAAATGTGTCAAAATTTTGACGTCCGTTTGAGTGTCAACGCGATAAAACAATCTAATCGTGGCTATGTAAAAGGTCTGTCCGGGCCGTGTGTTTGTGTCTTAGCCAACTAATACATGCACTATATTGTCTCTAAATAAACATAACTTCTGTGCCACATCCAACTGCAAGTGAACACATTGAAAAGATCCGGCACGTGTAAGCGTCTGTATAGCACACAGGCAATATAACAGACGGCTATGAGATTATAGAGTTTATGTTCATACTGCAGTCACTAAAGTAGAATGAAGATATTCTTAATAGCTATTTAATGTTATGATTGTTTAAAGGTAATTAAATATTATGCAACACCATTATTAATTATGACTATACTGACGGATGCGTTTTAACAGATCTATTAACTGTATAATTTAATCCTATGATTTGTGTATCCAAAGCGAGAAATGATAAATAATATTGGCAAACCTAGGTACTGTCCTGTATCGGAGGTCTTAACTGGGTCAGTAGTGCACTGAGCGGCTTTAGCGCCCTCACCCCTCGTGTTTCAGACGCGAACCATTCAACATTAGACCAAATTTTATTTTACCTCATCATTTATTAGTTTGTAGCTGCATAAATTGATGACTATAACATGACTATATCGCTATTCCATTCTCTTGTGATTCATTATCAATATGTTACAAAATATAATATTATATCAATATTTCCTTGCGTTGTAATAAATTTTTCAGTCTTATTAGCGGCCTTGCAATAAGTTCTGTGAAAGGCGAGCTACATTTTACGCGACATTTACATTTGTGGAGTTACAAAGATAATTAACATTGTTTTTTTTTCGTACTTTATTAAAGCTAATATATTGAGTAGCTATTTACATAGCTACTAATTAAACGTAATAATCGACTTTTCACAATCAACATAGCAACAAAGAGACTTGGAACGTCCTCGATATCTGAAACTGCAAAGCGGGCGTACACCATCAACTCATGAGTCATGCGTCCCCGTTGTACTCACCAGCTCTGACTGTAATGGTTCATTGCGACAATTTCATCATAACCCAAATAAAATTGATCGCTCAGCTACATATATAATTAAACACTTAATACGTTCATTTGTAGTCATGAGTGTGTTTGATTCAAGTGTAGACAAAGGAATATCGCAACCTTAGCAGACCACCCTTGGCCGTGGTACTGTGACCTAGATGAAGCCCTCCCTCTCTCCTCCTCCGCCTCCTCGCACCGCTGACCTGACCCAGATCCAAATGCACTTGATATAGCTTCAGTTCCCTGGCGTCAAGCGCTGCCACTCCGCCCGCACACCCCAATTCCGCGTCCCTGACACGCTCTTTTGTGCAACCCACTTATATATCCGATCGCAGAACATAAAATATAATAAAAACCTTACAATTATCTCGTAAAAACGGTTTATAAACGAGGAGACTGGATTTCTGCATTTAATAAACTCAAATCGACCGGTCGTATCGGCTATAATAACGCGGCATTGGAACGAAGGTCAATTTAGAATCTTTGCCGAACTGGACTACTTAGTGTGTTAGTTCTCACTTATTTTACCGATAAATATTGATTTTAGCCGTACCATGGCATTCGCATTGTATTACACACTCACCTTGCCATGTGAATTGTTTACACGAGCGGGGATTTGTTTCCGCTTTGCATTTAGATAACTAGTCACTATCATAGCTTGCATTACAATTACTAACAAATGACAATGTATTCAATTGAAATGTCACTGCCTGGAGTAATACACGTTCAAGCTTTCAGATGTAATATTTGTAGGATATTTATTCACTTTATATTCCTATTACCATAATCGAGATATGCATCATAATATTGTGTTTATAAAGAGAGGCGTATTTTGAAAGCTGTTAATTGATTACGCATGGTATATTTGAATGTCGTGTGAAGCTGTCAGCCGGTGGTGCAAGAGCCATTTGGTAACTACACCGCAAGGCCGCGACCTAGAGCCGCTTCCGCGCCGTACATTGTAGCTCGATTTAACTTATGACCGTTTCGCTATTGGATCTTCCCATAGATATACACTAGCAACAACCTTGCTCTATATTGGTCTTGCGATGTTTAGCAACACGTTATGTTTATATTTAATATTAAATAAATTAATTTCCTTTGTTACAGATCAACAGCGTTGTGTTCGAATGCACTTGGAGAGGTTGCGGTTACATCACAAACACATGCCTTAAAATCGAAGCACACATTCGTCAGTCGCACTTAGGGTGAGATATATTTATTATTTGTTGACACATTACACGTGTATGATGTTTTATTTCCATCTCATATTCATATGAACAGTGAGACATATTGAACTTTAATCCTACATCAAAATGTGGACACAGTCCGGCTGCATGCGCTGCCGGTTGCCAACGATAATTTGCATGAAATCGATAATGCATTGATATTTCGCTTACGTTACAACCACGCGCATGACTTCAATTTCATAATACGATAAAGCGCTTAATAATATACATAATCTAACATTAAAACGTAAATCACGAACTAACGATAACAATGTAAATAATAATTTATAAACTGCACTTTAGATTTACGTGAAGTCGATTAAAACGATGCAAGTATTTAACGTTTTTATTACTTACAATGAGTGTTAGAGGAATATTAAAAGTTTTAGATAATTATGTTCGAAATATTCAGTGTAATTACGAGGCCGGCCCTTGTGACCCGGAAGCGTATAGGCTTCGTGACAAGGTTGACTCTGCATGCCTAGTTCTGAAGCTCGTTACACACAAGGTCACTTCGCTCGCTCGCTTCTTACGTAACAGCAAACTGCTACTGTTTTAATATTAATATCATCTTTAAAATACATTTTTACGTTCTTAGCGATGGATTTCTACTGTATTATAATTTTATAATATACTATTTTGGAAACAAAATCTTAGCAGGATACTAAGTTTTTCGTATGTTTCCATCAGACCAAAGAAGGAAGGCGATCATGAGGAGGAATTCTACTACACGGAGCGCGAGGTCGCCGCGCCCCCACCGACTCTATCCCATCGAGACATGTGTCGGCCTCCGCACGAGGATCCAGATTACCAGCGACAGCTCGTGGGCTCATACAGGTAAAATATAAACTATAAAACTCTTAACATTGCAACTTCAGACTGTTCAGTGCCTATATAAAGTCTTTGTAAAAATAAGTTATTATGAAAAATGCCCTCGCTACATTTTTATTGAAATCGAAGACAGCGCATTAATGGTCTATTTAACATATTCCAGACAAGGTCTTCTATCTACTCTGCAGAATGGTGCAGCGAGACCTATAAGCATTCCCGTAACGCATTCCTGGTCAAGCTCACAATCACCGGTACGATCAGATTCTAAGCAATGTATTACAGTACATAATCCGAGCTGTTGGCGAATAAAATTGGTTTGTTATATTTCCAGAAACATCTAAAGATCTCCGGCGTGAGCAGTTCCCCGGGGAGTCCCGGACGCCGGCCTCGTTCCGACAACAAGAAATGTCGCAAGGTCTACGGCATGGACCAACGCGACCTCTGGTGCACTCAGTGCAAGTGGAAGAAGGCTTGCACACGTTTTGGTGATTAGCGCCTGAGACCTTCGCTCGCCTCAGTGCGCGCTGTGATGAACTCTAAGTGAGCGTTCTGCCGCTGACAGCAACATGCCGCTGTCTCTGCTGGCTGAGACCGGGACGAGTATTCCTTAGCGAGGACTTTAACGTTTCCCGGACGTGATGGTTCCAGGATGTAAACGGAAGAAAATATATATTGTTAGTTGAGTTTTTATTAAATTATACGGAGTAAATATATTATAAATATTTTGAATAGATGTAAAGTTTATGGGAGACATATTTTTTTTCTTCTCTACGAATGTGACTCGGTATTTTGACTGCAAAATGGACATTGCCCACGTATTTTTGTAACGCGGTAGAATTGCCTTTACCCGACACGCACATATAGTGTGTCGCTCTCGGTCAGAGACTGTGAATAATAGAATTAAGATACTAGGCTTAAGGTTAGACTGACACAATGCGAGGCAGTGTGAAAACAATTGTTATCGGTATATAAGTTACCTGCGCTTACCTTGTATTTTAAATATAGCAGTTGGATTTAAGACACACTATTTTTACCGGATAATAGCTTTTAATGGACAAAGCGGATGTGGTTGGACTACGGTGAGCAAAAAAATATGTACATCAATTAAATTCTATAGCAAATAGTTTTCCATATAACCAGCATTCATCTTCCTAATTTTGCTATAAAATTAGTATATCGGTCACTAACGATTCGAAACATATCTGTGAATAATCATAAATTAAACTCTATTAAGCACACAATAGCGTTCAATATATTATTTTTTGACATATCTATAGATAACTATTGTATGAATTTTTCGATGTTATTATAATGTATTACGTGATAATAGATGGATAATACATAACTCTATATTATCAACATAATATATATTCTTCTAAAATATTATTAAAAGTAATATAACAAGCAATAACTGTTGGAGGCTTCGTCGTTCGTATGTCAGTATGGAGTCAGTGTATTCCGTCCACGTCTTCGGGAGTGCTTTATGTAGCTTTTTGCTGTCAGTTATTTTCACTCTGCCATCGGATGACGCTGTACGCGTAACACATACTCGACTAGGTGTTATAGCATTCCAGTCGCGATAAATTAGTGATGTTTATCACTTATATGTTTTGACTGAATTAATAGATAATAATTAATAAAAAAAAAAACGAACATATTGTAATAAATCGATTAGTGCTGTAAGTTATCTCAGATTCGACTAAAAGACTACACAAATTTAGACTTAAAATTTTTATGAACATATCTTTATGGTATACAATGCTGGTCCTACGCGAACAAGGAGACAATACTCAATTTGATGCAGAGCTAGGGTTGTCACCGGCGGACAGTCGACTGGCAACCCTATTGTATATGCCCTGGTTATGACGAGAAGTAAGGATACGGAGGAAATAACACCAGTGTGTGAACACGGACATATTGTGATAAAATTTGACATAATTCGACGAGAAGACGCAATGTTCAAAGTTTATTATATCAAGGACTACGAAGCTGTAACGATGTGAGGTGATGAAGGGTCACCAATAAGTTCCAGCCACGGAAACCAGCGGGACATGATGTGATGGTAATTTAAGGACGGCGATTGCAATCTGCAATATTATTTGTTAAGTATTATTATATAATTATATTTGTAAATAGATAAATATATTGAGAATTATATTTAATATATTATATAAAATAATTGAAACGTATTTCGGATATGTACATAAAATATTGCTGTGTTTACTGTTACTTAAATTCGCTATGATTTTCATTTCTTATAGTTATCTATATAAACTGTTACGATCAGCGCGGTATTTCGAAGTTAAAGATTTTATTATGTGACGATTTTATGTATCGATTACAGCTCTTAACGATTCCCACATATTTTATTCGTCTGTGCCAATTTTTTTAAATATTAGTTTGTGAAGTAATAATAACAGTTCGTTGACTTCGCACTGAAAATGTTTGGTGCTTCTTCTCACAGAAAACACAATGTAGCCACAAAATAATTTTAATAGTTTGAATTTGTCTTATATATCCTTAACAAACATCAGTTTTTCTTTCCTAAGAAAATTATTTGTTTTTTTTTGGTGCTAAAAATATTCTTTAAGTTCTGGATGTAAACTTTTTTATTTACCGGGAAAAAAAACAATCTTGATTATAAAATATCACATAAACGCAAATACGCACGGAAGTTCGATATTTCGTTGTAAAAAAATTTGTTTCTATAACAAAATGTATGATCGTCATACTCAGTTGAAGTGACTCTTGAGTTACATATCGTTTAAACAAAGTGTACCTGCGATTATTACCAAATATATATGTGAATTATAATATTTCATTGCAATAATGGTTGTGATAACATCATTATAAAGTGGTTGTAAGCAATGATGTGGAAATATTTGACGCAACGAAACTCCGCGCTCACCGAACTAAATCACTCTAGCGTAAGACTACAACAACTCAGCTAGCGATTTGACAACTGCCATATTGTAAGGAGCTAGACGTAATGCTATAGATTGTAAAGGAATAATTAGTGAATAGTGATACTTTAAGTTGAAGTCATATTATAGTATTTAATAATTTTAAGTACAACAGAAATTATATTACCTTTGTTATAAGTATGTTTTAACTGAAGCATGCTTGTAAAGAGAATAAAATATTTAGAAAAGCATACAAGCCAGGAGGAACGTACCAAACAAAAGTAGCCTTATTGCCGTAGAAAGAGCATTATCCTCTAATATTTCCTAGTTTCTACGGCAACTTCCACTACGTCGTCTAAAGTTACTATAAAATCGATATTTAAATTCCTTAAATTTTTATTTTTTTGGAAGACTATGGATGCCGTTAGTTTAATTTTTGTATTGCTTGCTTTTCAATTAACCATCGGATTGGTTCATTTGACTTTGTAGGTACCAAAACAATATCGAAGTATTGAAATGCCAGCGTCGGCTGGTTTAACGAACCAGCTGGGTTAAATAATATATAGATCTCAGTTTATTTTGAAGCTATTAGATTTATGTCAAAGTAATATATTAGTAGTACCGTTCTCTTAATACTTTGATATGAAATGTATGATTTAGTTTTTAGTTAAAGACAATTTTCACTTCCGTGTAAGGAGTTTGTACATAGTTTATATTAATTTATTTAGCCAAAACTTTTGCTCAATAATGTATACACTCAACACCAAAGTCATAATAATAAAAATATGTATCACGTCAGTACAAAAAGAAGCATAATCGAGGCGGTACGTCTCTAGAGAAAAATCTCATTAACTTGCCGGATATATTTATCTACATAATAAAACACTTATTTTTTTTATATTAACATCACAGTGGCATTCAGACTTCTCCGTATCTCAATAATGACGGAGTGATCTGACACAGGCCCTAGTCCAGTCTAAGTCTATAAAGTTTTCATTTTTATCGGTTTAAGTGTTTTCATTGAAAGAGTGTATTTATTTTAAGTATTTTATTATGATAAATGTGCTGATATGTTTATATTTTAATATTGCATCCGTCTACACGTATAGTTACAATAAGCTAGATAATTTTTTTTTGTTATTAGGATATAATTACATGTACTTAGATTATGGGTACAATATTTATTTTTCTATATATATCATGAAAATTTTGATTGAAAGTGTGATATCATGGAAATTTTGTTATCTATAGACAGGTAGAAAAAAAACTATGGAAATAATATATTCTCTGCAATATTTGTTGACGTAAATACATTTCACTTCCAATTTTTTTCTAAGGTGTCAATTAAACAAATTTATCGTAAATTTAAATCATTTTCATAACGTATACTCAAACGCTTGTGACGCGTCTTCGCTACAAGAAAATAATATTACTCTTAATGGAGATACAACCTGCCCAATTGGAAGTGTTCTTGTAGTTTGTAGTGCCTAATACTAAACGTGTAACTGAATCTGTATAGTTTGATCCACTGTCATGTATAGGTTAATGTAAGGAACGTAAAGTTGTACCACATCAGTGTATTGTTTTAAAAATATGAAGCGAAATTATATATAGATTATCTATAAGTTGAAACGTTGTAAGCTTTGAACATGTATTGATTGAATATAATATGTATTTAGATATATAAAAATATCTTTTTGTATTAATTACAGTACGATGTAACGTTTATAAATAATATTGTAATAATTTTCTATGTAATAATTATGTTTTGAATTTCATATTTGATTGGTATTATCTACTCCAAAACTAGTATAGCATTGTATGTGGGCAATTAAATTTACGAAAATATGTCTCCTGTTCGATTTAAGTAGGTATGCTGTTCGTTGTAAGCACCGTGTAAAAACTTTTTCAACTCTGACAAGAACTAAACGCATTTTAATAATGGTAATGTCGTTAGGAGATTTCTTGTAAATTAACGCTCTATATGATTACAGTGAAAGTGAACATGTCCCGTTTTAAACTTTTGAAATGCGTTCATTCTCATACTAGCCAATTGAATAAGTTTCGTTTTAACGTGGATTATTTCTTAACAATCTGAAATTGTTTAATGAATTGGTAGCATTTTTAGATGACCCCAGATGTATTGTTGTTTTATTATTGTATTTTTTCGGCGATATATATATGTGTATTTCTAAGGTTGACGTAGCGTCTACAGATCGGTTTTGTGGTTACCATTAGTTGTAAGTATATTAAGTAATGATCAATCGAAGGGTATTGTTTGAAATGTTTTACTCCGGAATGATAGACATATTTCCATGTTGTCAATATCACAGCAGTTTTTACCGACACTGTCAGCTCAGTATCGTAGATTCAACATATATATTTTTTAAAGTTAAACATTTATATACAAAACAAAAATAGTTTTTAATTCAGACAGTAACGGAACCGGATAAATGAGAGTTATAAAGAAACGCATGGACTAGCTGGCAGTTGATCTACTGTGATATTAATAATTCTATTTATTAATCTTCTAGACTATTATTTATAAATTTGAATGTTGAATAGAAGTGTTATATTGACAGACATCGTGTTAGTTTAGGAAATGTTATTTTACACTGAACCTACAGAAAAGGTCCAGGTTGTGTTCCAAATTATAGTTTTTTTTTTTAATTTAAAATATTATATTTGTGCGTTTTTCTTTTTGTTATAACATTGCAATAAATTGATATAATATTATGTAACAATCAATTGTCATATATTTTTTTATAAACGTGAACATCTTAATAATTGTGTTCATCACAATATTTTACGTTTCGTGGAATTAATATATCATATCTCGCACTTGGAGCTCTCTAAAAGACAGGTGTTGACTGTTGTGGCTGATGCTGTTATTATTGTTACAGATTAAAAAGAATCGATAAAATTGACTGACAATTGTAACTATTCACAATAATAACGCAGTTTTCGACAGTCGTTAGTAAATTAGTTTTATTTTATCTACTTCATAGACTATGTCTGGATTATTATACCTCATTTAATTTTAGATTGAATTTATATCTTGAAAAAATATAAATGTCGATTATTAGTACTAACTGTGCATTATTTCCCAGACCTTGATCGAGAATCTTTTTAATATATTTATTTATCTACTTGGTGGTATTGTGTAAATATAATTCCTTTGTATTAAAAACATCACGACTTCGGTTTTCTATTCGTGAAATGTGTTATGGTAATTGTATGGAACAACTCTTGACCTTATATTTATTTGATCATGTTATTAATTGATATATATTTACAAATATAAACTTTAGATTAAAACAGCTGTTTTGATTTATTTAAGAACATCATTTAGTTGACCACAAAGTTCCCTCCCTTAGATATAAGATAGCAAAATATATCTATAATACCTACTAGTCTAAAAATTACACACAAGTGGTTTTTTCACAAATAACCATAAGTTGGCATATATTTATATACATACAAATTTTGATATTACCTTTGACCTAAGGGTATTTCTAAGAGGCTCTACGTAATCTGAGGCTTATGACGGCGGGTAAGAAGGACATGATTCGTAGCTACGGCAGAACATATTTTAACTGAACATCATCCCTACTCTGCTACATTAACCGTAACGATAAATAAAGAGGGACTACTCGCAGCAAACGTAAGTTTAATTACAAAAGACATGTTTTTATAAAACCTTCTATTAATACATCCACCAGTTTAATCCAAAAAAATCAAAATTCCATTTTCGGAATTTTTTATGCCCCGAGAAAAATAACTAAAATAAATCTTGTTAGTAAAATATACATAGAATTTTATTATTAACAATAAAATATTACTTTGTTAACTAAGAGAACGAAATATTCAGGAGACACATTGTATGTTAAGCCACATGAAACTGGTAGTGATAGACGTGCTAATACTGTTGGGATTATTTAAATTTCTTGAAAAGTAATTCCCCAATTAATTGAACAAAATCCATGAAAATATAAAATGTTTTAGCAAAGAATGTAACAAACTTTTAGAATATACTCGAATCCATAGCCATAATACATAAAAAGATCTTAACCAATATATTTCTAACGACGGTTCATTCATGTTAAATGCTTTGAAATTACGCCCACAAATTACAGAGTTTTATGGAATGTTTTCGGTATTAAGCCTCAAAACACGTCAAAAGGGTAATGTGACATCGAGACAAAATTTCATGTGAACACTTGCTGACCACTAAACGCTATGTTACGTACGTTTAATATCAAATGCTAAGTGTCAACTAGAGTGAGAGTTTTGGGAAATTGGTGTGGACTGTGAAGTCTTGTGGAGTACATCAATACTCATTCATTTTAAACGTTCTTCCACATACGGGTCTACATCCATCCGGTTATCCATAAAAAATATTTGGACTACGTGTTTCGTTACAAATTTTGTCTAAAATAAAATCTGCACCGTTAAATAGACTTTGTAAAAATTTATTA
>DVQP01000567.1:0-21318 GCA_018231745.1 Danaus eresimus
GATTGTTATAACAAAATTATATCACCTTAGCACAAACATAAAAAATATATAGCTAACCCAAATATTTCTTATGTATACGGGAAAGCGTCATTAAAAATCCCAACATTCCAGTGAAACTAAATAAAATCTCAAGCACGCGGACACTTGTTCCCATCACCAAAGAGTTTTATTAATTGTTAAACCCATTTCACTGTCAACAGCATTCCAACGCGACCAGTATAGCGCTGGCTCCCAGAAATAACGACCAAAACAAAGATACGCCGACAAAGATAAAAAGCTATACAAACAAATATACCAAATTCAGTACATATCGTCATGACAGTACTTTAATTTTCAGTCTAGTGTAAACTCAAAGGAGCGCTCGCTACGACAAAATCAGGGCTTCTTTTGTGTCGTGACACAAACAAAAACGATATCTATTGTTGTCTGTATGGACTGAATTCAACGATTATAATAGGTATAATATTGTCCTTAGAAGTGGACAGTTCAAGCAAATTCTAAATCCTGTATTTATTTTTGTATGCACACAACATCAAAAATACGGCGGTTGTCTTTTTTTTTACATGTATAAGGAAGAAAATTAAACAGTTCCATTTGTAGTTAAGTATCATTGTAATTATTAAACATTACAATGGAATAGTAACTTCATTATAATCAAACACACCAAACGGATTAGTGACACTTCAACTGCTGCGCGTCGCTAATTCAATAAGCCACCCACATTAAAACATATTTCTATACGCCACCCTCCTCGTTTCTAGCGATCCAATCAGCCTTATCTCCCCGACCCTACTGCAAACACCTCCTAATCAAATCAAATCACAGCCTCCGTCTTCCCTAATCTATCTACCTATCTACACTCAAACATAAAATTATATTACAAAAAGGGATGGTTTAGGCAACCCCTCATATATTTGCAAACACAGGCAAAATTTAACACATCGGAAGCTTTCCTGTAATACACTCATATAACATCGTGGTTGGAAAATACTAACCTACACGTACACACACAGTCTAACTCCGTTTTGTAAAATGATGCACACATAGGCCCCTATCAGTATATCTACGTCATCTAGATCCCACTATGAGAACCCCCAAGAGGGAGGCAATCCATTTACCAAAGAGCTTTCACCGGTCCAATTTCTCTCTTATGTTAATAAACGCAGAGATGACAATAGCCTGGCAAGTATGCTGTTTTTAAAGGTTTACACGGCCCCTCAGTGAAAGCGCGGAATCGATGTAGCCTTTACCCCTCGCCCCGCACCAGTTTTTCCGGCGTTCCGTCCTTATCTGACTACAGCGATTAGATAAAGAGAGATAGAGCGTGAAAATAAAGATTTTCATCGTGTTCACTCACACAAAGCTAGCCCCCGTTATACATTGTTGCCTTAGTTAGTATATTTCTATGCTTTGTAGGCATCAAGGGTTTTGAATTTAAATAATTGTTCAATAATTCAAATTCTATAAACGTAAAAGTCAAATTTGTTTCAATAATTGTATTTGAATAAAGAAGTTATATTTATGACTAGAAAAGTCATTTCTAGATGGTGACAAATATCTATACATTAAATTCTTTTTGTTCCTATAACACAACTGAGTGTGAACATGAAATTACTGATATTATTTAATCTAAAATTATTTTTCAATATATTTCTTACAGCAGAAACTACTTTAGGAGAGTGTCTAATGATATTTTAGTCTATACTCCAACTACAAAGAAACTGTCAAATTTTACTTATAATAATTTATATAGCAATAATAAAATTTGGTTATTTAGATGTAAGCGTTAGTTATCTGGTAGTTTTATTTTATATTAATTTCCTAGAGCGCGTCAATAATGACTGGGCAGACGGTTGGTATTCGATAAAAGTATAGATCGAATTCATAAATCCGTTAGTATAACAAAGCGATGCGGTTGCCCAATAGGAGCTATCACGATACGGATCGAATCCGGATTGACATATCAAACCCAATGTAAGATTACATCGCGTACTACGTAATAGACGCCCGCTTCAAACTGAAAATACCGCGGCATTATGACAAACGTATATATATTTATATATAAAAAGAAACAACTCCCAGTACGCGGTCTTCTTTTTATGTTTTTACATTATTAAATGTAGCTAGTATTGTTTCCACACTTTATTCAAAGTGAGAATGTATATAGCGTCAAATGCATTTTATAAAACTTCTTCACGGGCTTTCTTTAGTTGTAGCATCCAACTCATACGACATTTGAAACATTCATTGCTATTACTTTTTATTACACAGAAACTAAATAGCCTAACGATGGTTATTATATAAAAAAATATATGCGGCAGCACCATAATTAGTTCGGTCAGACGTTGATGGATAGTGCCACAACGCAAAGTAAATACAAGTGCTCCGCAAAGATACCCACGTGATAGCTGAATGCAAACATGTAATTGTTTTAGATGCTCCGAAGATAAGATATGAAGCATTTGAAGAATTTATGAATTGACCTCTCTGTGAATAAAATACTGTTGGTCGAATCCACATCTCTATAACTTTAAACGTTTTTGTACAGGTTTTTTTGTTACATTTTTCATAGCGTCAGTTGCTGGTATTTAGCGATAAAACGTTTAAATCATTTTTTATAAACATTAACATTATTATTATTTAATTTAGAACCAGTCTCGGTTCTATAACATCTAAGTACATTATAAAATCAGCATAACACAAATTTTATGTACCTTAACAATGTCAACAATATAGATTTCTATTAATGAAATGTAGCCCAGAAAGGCCGATTGTTCATATAAAGATGAATTCCATAAAGTACAAAAGAAACTAAATAATTTCCCAGAGGCGACTAAACGTTGGTAATTCAGCGTTGAATCGCTTCTCGTTATATGTGAATTTGCATTGAATGGCACAGAACAGGGCAGGCGTTTCAAATTAGATACAAAACAAGGCTGCTACGTACTCTGTGTTTATTCTTGCAAGGACTTAAATATGGTTCCATTAATCTGTAATACACTGTGTTCTCTGTGTCATTAGTTGGAAAACTGTTATCATTTGCGAGACCAATATGAAGGCTATTAATTGTCGAATGACATAATGGTATTAGATTTTATTTATGATTCAATATTGTCTCAGTTAATTAATATAAACTTTACATAAATAAAATTTATTGTTTAATTATGATAAATCTGTTCCGTGAATAAAGTATTTATTAGTTTATTTGTATACTTTTCAATTATTTTACTAAATACACAGAGACTTTAAATAAGTTAAATTACAATTTTTGTGACTACTTAAAAGGAATATCGATAAAAACGATAGCTATTCGATACAAAGCGTAAAATGTATTAATTTTGTTAAAACTAAATTTCAAAGAAATTGAAAGTACGTAATAATCACTCAATAGTTAATATAAGAGAAGTTACATGACACAATAATGGTCGATTAATCAAACAAAACAGGTGCAAATATTGGAGTCCCGAAGAAAGTGAGGGAAGTCGTAAATACAAGCAGCTGGCTTTAGTAAACAACTATTTCATTTATTTACATCGAAATTGGAATTTAATGTGGTCTAAATATGAACTGGTGTATATTATGTAATGAGTGTCCTTTTTACTTTCTACTTGTAAATAAGTTTTTATAATTAAACTTATTCTGCCAGTGTTAATTTGTGTGTTAATGTTTTTCGTATGTTAACCAACAAACGTAAGACTGTAATTATGATGTAGACTTACGACTCATAGTGTGAATGAGATTGGTTTAGGTCGTAGGTTAAATTCGCATAGTTTATAAGCGCGTCATGTTTGTAATAACTGCGCACGCGCTTCAGCCGCTGTAGTTCTCTCCCGCGCCGCATCGTTGTCTATAAATCAAAATTTTAAATCACCGATGGGCGTGACGCACTGCTCGCACAGCGCCGAATAAAATGAATTAAAAAATAAAACAAGACAAATGTACGCCCTGAGAAAAATGTTAAGATATTTTGCTTTGGTTTTTTTAATTAATACCTTGTTAAATTTTAATATTGAGAGCGCATGTATTATTACAATGGGTGTGCGCGGGATTGAAACTGGCTTTCGGTAACTTATGATGCCCCTTGCGACCCTTAATTGGATCATTTTTTAACGAGAACTGATAAACTTCGATGAAGGGTGCGGCCTTTTCATTACACGGACCTCTCGTTCTTGCAAATTAATTGCCAAAATAAAACGTTAACAGCAACTTTTTTAAAGATATTTCGAGAAAATATTATAACATTTTAAGTTCTACACCTAAAATATATATTTAACAATATTTTCATGTTTTATATCGTTAAAAATAGGTATAATTTAAATGTCTATATGTGATTTCAAAATAAGACTGTTTTCCTACAAGCTTAAGTGTCTTTTTTACATTTAATTGTCTGCTGTGTGTTGCACAAGGTAATCTATGAGAACTTTTGAATTAGACGTTTACTGAATGAGAGAAATTTCTGGAATCTACATGTATAAGACAGTAAAAAAACAATAAAATTATTTCAACCCCTAGAACAACTCAAACTAAAAAACAGAAACAGTTTAGAGAGACTGCTACTTTATATATCACGCTGTAACTGAGCAGCATTTTAAACTCGGGTTACCAAATAGAAAGTAAAAAAAAAATGACGTACCAAGATTTCATGTGATAATTCTTAATAGCAATAACCGATCAAGTTAAACCGAGTTTAGTGACCTCGAGGTCAAACATTTCCAACATCTGCTACGTCAGTTAGACGGTAGCTGCTCGTCACTATGACAGCTCTTCATCAGACTCAGGAGTCTGTACGCTTAATTATAACAGTGACGTGGTACCGCTTCTAATTCATATAATAAATTCCTTAACTTTTTACTTTTACAATAAAGAAATCTGTGAGCGCATTTATTTATTACGAGTTTATTTATGATAATATAAAGTTTTTACGCGGCCAAGTCGACTGCGGTGCACAGGAATTGCACTTACAATTAATACCCGCCTTCATAAACTTTAAGTGACCGTGAAATGACATTCACGGCGAGCAATAGAAGTTTTTTACCTAAAGACACATGATGTACGGACAAAACATTTATTAATGTGAAAAATATTTATAACACGCTACACGCTTGTTGTTTTATAAAAAAGAACTATTGGTTGTGATTTAATTTAAAGTTAATGATCGCAATCGGAACTACATTCTTTTATATTTTCCAAAAAACGCCATGGTTTATATAGACGCGTGTATAAAATTCTAAACGAGATGGTGTAAGGGTGGCCTCGCGTTTTACAATACGGATTAATTATCGACAAAAATCGTCCACTCAAATATACCTGTCAGTGCTGTAAAACAGCGAGATCCAATTTATATGGGCACTGAACAATGGTAAACGCGGTAAACACAATGGGTAGCCCAAAAATGAACAAAACCGAATGAAAATGAACGAATATCGCCGGCGTCGCTTACTAAGATACTTGACTTACTAACTATTGTTTTCAAATAAACTGTATTACATGCAAAATTTATCGTATTTACCGATGTGTATTAGGTAATTGGCAGAAACATTTGATATCGTAAATACCATATTGCAACTTATTAATTGTTTTATATGTCAAGTATGTTAAAATTAATTATAATAAAATTTATCTTTGTTTTAATGTGGGTATGTGCGTAAAACAACATTCATGGCATAATATAAAAACTCCACATTAAAGTATGTGTACGTATTTACGTATATGTACATACGTAAGGGTTGTAGAGAGCGGCGCACGCGCTGCTGATGTGAGGACCACCGGCGGCTGTGTCAGCACTGATTCACGGCACTAGATTTAGGGCTGTACCCAAAAAATATCTATATAATTTTATTAAAAAAATCAGTAATATTTTTAACCCTACAATACCAATTTTTGCAATCATTTTACATATGGGTCATACATAAAATCGAAATTCAGACTTGTTTCGTACAGGATTGGGTGTTACATCGAGAAATATTAGGAGCATTTCAGTTAAACAAAATCAATAGGAGAGCCCAACATAGCTGATATGCGAATGATCGCACGATTTTGTGGCTTTATATTGAATAGTATAGTGGCGTTACCGTCATATTGTTATGTACTTGTTGAGCCAGCCCTGCGGCGTGGCAGAGACAAGCGTAGCATTGTTAGGCCGCCCTGACTGTATAAATACATTCATATTGCCACTCCAAATATATCAAATAAATCCCATAAAAGCAATCCCTCTGGGAGAAAATTTATTTTCAAAATAATAACATCCCTATCACAGTAAGCGAGTGTAAAACTATGAAATAATTAAAGCTGTTCCACGGACATAGCCTCCAAATAGCTAAGAGTGATAAATAAAGTGTTTAAGACCGATCGAAATCTTTAACACTAACAACTCATTCCTATCTCTCAACGGGATTTAATCGTGCCAATTCTACCGCATTGCCTCACATTCAACGCTTCAGAATGCGATGAAAATGGAAAAAACATGGCGCTAAACCGCGAAACTGTATGTATTTAAACGCCGAAACCAAGATTCTATGGTCCAAAAAAACGGCCAGCGCTGGGCCATTTAAATTTTTCCAAAACGTGAACACAATGGAACAGATTCGAAAACTTAGCTTTTTGTTCTGTTTTTAATTTTAAATTTGAAAACGGAATTCGGTTCGGCAAGGCCTGTCACATCATTCCAGCGCTGCTAAGTGACGCCGGACGCACGTCAGTCCCGTGGATGTGTTTTATTTTCATACGAATCCAACCGACTCGTCTTGTTTTTTGTTATCATAGATGTCTGACTCGCGTATACCATTAATTTTCTATACATTTATTTAGAATTTCATTTTGTTCAGTTGTGATTCATGAAGAAATACATAAAATAATAATTCATACAAAAACTTCGATGATATATTTGCTATGTATTATAATTTTTTTTATTAATTACTATAACAGTAGAAGCGTCTGGTTGAAGGGCAGGTCCGTGATACACCCCGTCAGGCTAGCGATTGACGTCGACGAGATGACACTAAAAGGTCTATTGTATACGAAATGCTCGTTACTCTAACCAACCGGTTGACACGCATCAACTGTTTGATTATTTTACACTTTTTTATTATCTTCGCACGTCAAATTATCTGGATATCTTTTTACGTAAAAAAATCGAAACTTGTATCATTTTTATCAGATAATGCGACCGTTCTTCGACACACGTGAGCATTTTTAACTCGGTTAGATAATCTGTATAGTAATATTATATTGTTTTACAAAACAACCAGCCCGTATTGAATATATAAGCATTTATTGTCTGCTGACAATTTAGTACACTTATTTACACACAATTTTTATGTATTTATTCTCTAGTAATAATGTCATAACTCAAAACGAGACCGTTTAATGTAAATGTAATTACTCCATTGCGTTCTTTTATAGTGCAATTAATCACAGCCTGTTACAATATGCATGATTGCTTATATAAATAAAAAGCAATTATGTAAATAAACAGCTCATTAAACATTTCACGTGAATATTGTAAGGCTATCGGATGAACGCGTGATCTTGCTTCGCGGATACTATCGCTACGCGTCAATTACCGACGACTGATCTCCAGCGATCGAGAGATACATACAAATGTTTGACCCTCATATTTGGCGAAACCAGTTCCTTGAATATGGTACTGACACTTAGAAAATGCTTTCTTAATTACAATGACAATGGAATAACAAAATAGCTAAACGTTTATCAAGGAGCTGTGTTCACGGAAGTTGAGACGACTAGAGGCTTGTTCGAACTCCGCGTGGGACGATACATCGCAGTTGACAAAACGGCTGGCTTCCCTACTTAATAAACCTTTTAGATAGTGTTAAGATTCCTCTACGAGCTATAAATATTAGCCAAAATGTAAACATTTACACTAAAGCTAACCCTAAAATTATAAACATGCTAACATATGTTGTTATGAAATATTAAAATTGATTTTATATTAATATTTTTATAGCACTAATTCAGCCGGGAGTCGAGTCATTAGTCAGTGAGACACCGTGTTCATACCCGACAATTTAAAGAGCCTCCAACACCCCGTTAAATTGCAGCCTGCCATAACACCGATCTTTATTTATTTGTTGCATTCGATTCCTAATTACAAAGACGAGCGTATGATTCAAGTGCTTTTGGAACAGTTGGCGCTGACGGCCTAATGACAGTAGTCGCTTCCTGTCCCGCTAATTGCCTAGGAAGTAGATAGTGGTGCATCGAATTATTTATGAGATTGACCTTTGGACAGGTGGTCCACAGCACTTACCAGACTGTCAGTTCATAACATTCTTAGGCAGAGATTAAAACGTAACACGGTAGTTCGCTGCCTTTGATGTCATTCAAACGATTGCTTAATGCTTTAAATTACTCAGTTTGGATGCAACAACATTAGTAATAAGATGATTGACATTTTACAATGGGACTACTCTCGTGTGAATTAATATCTTATTCTATTTGGAATAACTTTTATAACGAAACGATGTTACATATTTATAACTATAAATCTGTTAGTGTTTATTTTGAAGTATGTTATCGAAATAAAATACCGAGTCAGTGTATCTAAAATATTCCTTTTATCCCATGATACAGTATTAAGTATAATATTTTTTTATTCCGTTAAGTTTTTAGAACATCATGTGAAGATTAATTTCGTCTAAGCTTTTCTAACAGATCATAGTTATAAATCATAGATAGAAAACACTATAAATTACTAAATTATATTCAAAAACGCTTTCAAACGAAAATGTCGACAACAAAAGCATTTAGAACGCCCTTATTTTTAAAGTCAGTCAAAGATATGCATATTATGTTGAATACTTCATACATGTTATCCCGTGCTTTGGTTCAACAAACACTACAAGCGTAAGGCAAGAGAAACGGTGTCATAACTCTTGAGCGTGCAATTTAAGGCTCTAAATCAAAGACGTCCGCAGAAGTTACTCGGCTACCGATAAATAACTTTGTGCGAAACGATTTGTGTAACACAAGGATCTTCCCGATTCGCAATCAAATACTTATTAAGTTATTACTGACGCGGCTTTCTATAGCAATCTGCCGTTATTTATGTTGCAATTGTAATCTTATTATTTCATACGTTAAGCAAAAACGGTAATTCAAAATATTTTATCGTAACAAGAAAATAATCCTTGATCTGGCGTGTATCAAAATAGCAAACAATAACTTCAATAGTCGTCTTAATTTCCTTGACACTGCGTATAAGTTCCCGATTGAGTTCACATGTGTTGGAATTGATTTTCCAAGTTCACGCATGAAATAGTCCGCGCACTCCAAACCCGATCCGTTTAACCGCTTCACTCGATCAATCACTGCCTCACTGCCTTCCATACGTTCCACAAAACTACCACCTAAAAATCACACGCCTATTAATAAGACGCAAAAAAAAACTTATTTTGACACAACCGTTTCCTACTCTATATCATTAGAATTTATGTCATCCCAAAACTGTTTTAGGTTATTAATATCGACATAAATACATTCCCAATATCCTGCTCGTAAATGTCACGGCCACTGGCGCCTAGGACAGGTAGAAAGACTGTGACACTACCCATAAAAACATTAAATTCCCAACAATGAGCGGTGACCCTAAAAAAAATTTTCTAAAATTTATAACACCTCCCGCTACCCGGCCACCGGTGTAAAAATCCAGGGAATAGTCATATTCTAACAAAATTTAGTGATATGTCAAACCTGTTCGACGTAGCAAATAAAAATGTACGAGTCGATGGATAAAAAAAAAGGTAAATACTTCGGGTTATTGCTAAAACAAGGGAAGGTTACCATATCAATCAAGGCGTTGACAAAAGTGGAATTTTTTCCTCGCGTTTGAACCATGGGATGAAAAAAAAGGTCCGTGTTTATGGAAATGCAATAAAAGAGACACGACTGTACTCTGGCGCATCCCTACTGACAAAGCTAACCTTCTGTTATTTATATACTCGCTAACAAATAAATATAATCGTTTTTATGGGCCAGTGTCAATTTAAATTATTTTAAGTAAAGCTTAAATATATTAGTCGGTTTTTTAATACCCAAAATTGTTGTTAGCGTAGGTTGTTTCAGAATATTTCGATATAATTGTAAATATAAAATGGTTCAACGATTTGCATAATGATGCAAAAATTGATCACTTTTGCATTTAACGCTCCAAGGGTAGCCTTACTAACATGAGCCGTAGTTATTTTAATAAATTTTAGTGCATTTATAATATGAACCACAATTATGAGACATGATTGGTGTTTAAGGCAGGTGTAACGAACCCACAGGTAGACTAAGATTGATAAAATAGTGCGGCACCCCGTAGAGTTGGCATCATGTCACTCACCGAGCCGAGCCAGTGTCTCGAACAATCTCGTGAGAACGTTACTTGCTAGAGATCATACACCGCATATTTTAAACTTAAGATATATTAATTATTATTTTATTGATTTTACACAAGACTGTTTTGTGCGCTACTTCCTTAGGAATACAGCTCATCTAACTTTCTACTAACACTCGTGTGACGTCATATAAGGAAACTATTCAAACAGATACTATTCAAGAACTTGTCGCTGGTATTTGGTTACGCTCAATACAAAAACATTTTAATAATTTACACACAAAATAAAATACATTTTACGATTATGATATTCTTTTGAAATAAAAGTTTGTTAATTTAAATTCATAATATATCTCAAATGTCATCAAAAAGCCATAGTCATGTGTACCTTCTGATATGCATGGAACACGTATTACGTATAACATCACATTAGTTGTGTGCTAAATGTTTATGCTGAGGGCATTATGAGAATCTTAATCTCAAATCAGTTGACCGCAAGTGACCGACCCAAGAACACATGACTGGCTCAAATGGATCACGATACTCTAATTTACGTTGCATGTTACTCAAAATTCATAATAAGCAGTTTGTTTTAAGTCGTAATTAGTGAAAAGGTTGCTTGATTAAAGGTCATACCAACTTTGTAAATAAATCACGTCGACATTACGTTTTTTCACATATACGGTAAAAAAAAAGACAAGATTTATAGCTCCGATTACGGGATTTGTAAAATTTGCAATTATAACCATTTTTGGTTTACTTAAATGTTACATATTTTTAGCGTTTTCATTCCATAAACGCACTCGAATTTATAAAAAGTTGATGTGTAAAAGTTTAATTATTATAAAATATATCTTTAGTATAAAAATGTCTTTATCGGTGCAGTTTATATGAATTTATTTTTAAATATATATTTCTTTCTCCCTTGTAACTCGGTACAAAGACCGAATCAAGATTTATAGTAGGGACGGTGATCGATGGGCGAGTACTTGGTACGGCCACAGCGCTCACTACTGTATCGAATAAACAATATATTTAATTAGCTCTGACCTCTGCTTAATGAGTTAATCGACCTTTTTGACATCAAACTTTACTCCATACATTTGGTTGAAACGAGCTCAATAAATAATCCTAGAAAAAAAGGAATAAAAACATATATATTTGATGGTTTTAATTTCCCAGAATATAAATTTAAATGACGCCAAACCCCACCAGTTCCTCGGAACATTCCTCACTCGTCTTACGTCACCGCATACGTAAAGCAGACAGTGTGGGACCGATACGGGCTTAAGGCTGTTGAATTTGTATTGTAATATTTATTTGGCACTTGCTAGGGCCATGAATGCCAAATAGCCAGTTCTATGACCGTTGTTCAAGAATTGTTCATGTATGAGGATGTGGCGATTTAGATGTATGATAAAACTACGTATTGCTTTATAATTGAGACATTTGCAAGCCACCTGGACTGATTTAATAGCGTGGGAGATTTTATATTTAGAAACACGGAAATTGAATCTCAACATAGCTAACTGACAAATCCGAGAAAGGTTCTGTAATTAATTAATTATTTAATTAATCAATATGAATTATTTATTAAAATTGATATAGTTCTTTTCTCATCTGTTTTCTATTATACTAAATCTAAATAAAATTTTAATACAAAACTAACAATACTGTAATATTTAAAGGTCATATTCTTAATACACAAACCTGTACATTTCAACTAGCGAATAGCAACCTTATGAACTTACTGTATTATTATTTTGTATGCATATCAAACAAAATTGGATAACTTCGTGTCTAAAATAGTCATACGATCCAAGCAGTTTTGTTTTGAGGATATTATTGTTGAACATAAGATAACAATTTTGAAGCAGCAGTTACAAACTGGCCATTCAGAAAAATCTTGTAAAAACTTAACAAAAGCTACGACTTGCTAATTTTAGTTTTAGTTACTTTTCCTTATTTATAAATTTGGAGAAAATTACCAATAAATACCTCCCAAAGTATTATTATTACACATTATATACTTTATGTTTTCACAAGCAGATGTGTTCGACAATGTAACAGATAGGTCTGTTTTTATTTATTATGTATAATTGTTGTTGTCTCAATACCTATCCTAGTTTTCCATATCATAAAAACATTAATCGAACTTTTAAGGTAGCTATGGTTAAAGAAGCACACGTATTACCATTTGTGGTATTACTTGTAATGCTATTTTTATGGCCACATTCGTAATTTATCGAACTGTAATTAATTGTGTGCAAAACAATTTAATTAAACTGTAAAAACGACTACATTATTTATGACAGTAGTTATATGAAAACTATACTATAATTTTTCTTTCCCACAACACTACTATGACAGACAATAATGTTATATATATATTAAAAATAATAAATTCATTATAATATAGTAAACCTTACTGTTCAAGCAAAGAATATAATTTGTACGAAATAAAATAATATATTTTATAAACCTGTATAATAAAAGTTATCGCACCCATCTTTATACAGGCGAGTTATAACCGCGCTTCTGAATGCAAGTCATTACTGTTTTCATTTTACTTTGTTTTATTACACCTCGTAAAGAAAATTCAAAAAAAAACTTACTCCCTTTATTTATATTTAAGTATCTGTGTTATAAACTGAAGAATTTCTGAAAGGATTTCTTCGTTACATTAATGTTTCTTTATAAATATCTAATAAAATTAATTAAATGACTAAATTCATTGTGTGCTATTATCATTACTCTTGCATGTTCTATGTCGCATTGTCAAAAGATTCCCACTTTAATTTGTGTCAAGTGCATGAGTCCAATTAGTCTGTGATTATTGTTTTAATAATTTGTAAATGCTTTAACTAGAGTTGCCCAATTACAAACATTTCCACAAGGTCTTGTTTTCGTAATCATTTAATGGGTTAGCTTTTCTGTTATTAGATTATTTAACATTAATTAGATGGGAGTAACTTTTTTCACACTCAGTTTAAGGTTATATGATATAGAAATAGATTCTCGAAAACTATATAGTTCAATGTTCAAACATACTTTATATACGTATATTTTGTATATAACAGAGTTAAAACCGACGCGCTCCGTCGCGGACATTGTTATAATTTCCCACAACGAAATTAAAAGTGTAAATTCAATGTTAAGCAAGCCGCATTAACGGTATCAACAGTACACTGACTTTGAATATTAGAATCACGGCTTACATACATCCGGGTTTAAGAAGCATGACAAAACCAGCTACTTGGAAATGTTTACAAATGAAATTAAAATAAAAGTATACACCCACATACAAAGAGCCGGTCGTACCAGCGATTATATCATAATGTTTGGACATTACGTAATTTAGCGAACAAAAGGCAAATATTTCGAGTCGGTCGTCTAGTTTATGTCAGCTGGAAGGGTATTAAGGTAAATCGTACAATTGTGGACACGAGCCACTCGTTAGCCTAGCCGACGTGATGTCTCAGCGGCGATGTCGCATTGTTTCAGTTTTATGCGTGCCCGACCTTAGATTAAACGTTAACTCGAGGATTTATGGCGGTCATAGAGAGACTAGTTCTGGACGGTGTGTCCTCTTTCGTCGAAACGCTCAGGTTTCTTAAGAGCCCAATTTGTGGGAGCACTTAATGTGCTGTCGTGCTCGAATTCATGCCACGCCTTTTTATTGCTGCCCCTAACTGTAAACAACACCCATTTCGGGTTTCGTTTTATGTTGTTAAACTGACACTAACAGATAAATCTGCTTAATATTAACGTTGAATGCAGCTTGTTATGAAAATGTCCGAACTCTGAACATATTCTGCTCTTTATACTTTTACCGTTGAAGTTTACGAGACAACGTATTTATCGCCTGAACGGTCAAGCCAAATATGATAAATTGGTCGGATTCTTACACTCACCAGTCTTCGCTTGGGCTTGATAAGGGGTCGATTCTGTCCGTTCATCTTGTAGTAGAGTCCACAGGCGTTGCACAAGTAGTGCCCAGTCCCATCTCGTCTCCACAGAGGAGTGCTGGTGGCACCGCAGTTGACGCACTCACGACCCTCTGCGATTTATTATAACTATTATATTTCATACGTATTTACATCGAAGTAATAATATGGGGCTATTTTATTTATATAAGCTATATTATATTTCAAATGAATAAATTTATAGTTAATGTTAATATGCAAATAAATTAAAAATTAAAAAGCAAAGGAAAACCAATAAGAACAACACCAAATATATAATAAACGTAAATGAACTAATGTTTCTTTGAAGTTTGTGTTTTACCTGTCTCCTGGCAGGCTGGGGAAGACGAGAGAATATCACATTCAGAAACATTACCAATTAATATTCACTATATACTTGAAAGCATGCAAAATAACAGTTCATAACACCATTCATCTAACACTAAACGAATTCCGTAACTATGATAATACATTTTATTCAATTAACAAGGGAAAGCAGAGTTTCGCTCTTGGAAATCAAGATTTTTTTACACGCAAGGAAAATTTAAGTGAAAGTGAAACATTGGCGCATCACAAAGCAGTCACCCTATAATTTATGAAAAATGTTAATTCATCAACGTCTAACAAATTAGTGAAATAATACTAAATAAAAAAAAACGCAAACTTTGTATTGTAATATATACATAGAATGTAACCAATATGAATACCAATTAAAATATGTGAAAAAGAAGTGAACTATGGTCATATTTATAATTTCATTCATATGTACAAAAGCGAGTTTCTTTAACAAAATAACGTTGCAAAAAGAGAGCTATTAAACAGAGCGTAAACTACCCATAAAGTATAACCTACATGCTAATTTTCACTATGTGTAATTGTATTTTACATGAGTTATGAGTTATAACAATTTTTAACGCAAGCAACCGGTGTTATGTTTGCATTGCTAATTGCGGATTTTTATTGATTTCATTTATACCAAGCAATCTACTTTTATATGAAAAAAAGGAACATAAATACACATGCTCTATTGTAAAAAAATAGATCAAAATACATGCAGAATATTAAATATTCAGCCCCATTCAGAGCTGCCCTCCGGGAAAACGCCGTAATTTTTTTTATACCACTTTTATTTAGCGAAGGTATAAAAAAATATTTTCTATTTTTATAAGTCAAATCAATTTCACGAAGATCGATTTCTCACGAGGCTATTCACATGTTACCCGCGCGAGCCGCCCCTAATCTTATTCTAAACTCGATTACCAGATCGATTATTTATCGAGATCGATTTAAAAATCCATTTAGTTATTCTTATGGTTTTAACAAACCGCATCGATTTTTTTTTTTTTGAAATTGAATAACCATTGCAAAGAAGTTAATAATATTTACGATACATATTGATCAGGTGCGTCTACAAAAATATTTTTAAAGAATACATTTAATTTTATAAATGATGAACAAAATTGAGTAGAATATGTGTTATAAAATGATAATTTAAGTATAATCCAGATACGAGCAACGACATAACTAAAGATTCCAGAGCTAAGTGTAACAATAAAGGTGAAAGTGCTCGAATCCGATAGAAAAAATATGTCGAAAGAAGGCCAAATGTTACCCCGGCTTGAGGCAGTACAGTCATTTATCTTTTTTATGTAAAACCAGATCACAACCGGCAATTAAATCGCCCGAACTTTATCGAAAACTTATTGCGATCGAACCGACAACTCACTTTTTGGGCTAACCCTTTATTTTTTGTTAGCCGTTAAAGCCTGTAATTTGTTCCGAGGTTTCTAATAAATAAACACCAATAACGATAATTACGTTAAAATAACAGGATATTACAAGTATCTTGGAGTTTTATGTGAATGTCTCTAACGTGGACACAGATGATAGTTACATCAATACTAATATCTCTATTGATAAAGCTTTTGTGAAAGTGTAAGCCGCGGGCGGCGAGATAAAATATACTTCCAACTGGACCGAAATCACATGTTTTATTTAGATGCCAGCGTGTTAATCGACAACATTGAAATCGCTTAATCTCGTGCGCTCGTAACTTTAGCATGGACTGGTTCACACCGTGAGAGGTATTGCTTCACGTCTCTGGTTGCTGGGACTATCGAGCGATCTTACGTTCGCCGCTGGTTGACTGGACGTGATGCTGACTTCAAATAAAGATACCATTTAGTGCGCACGTAACGGTGCCCGTCCAGCTAGAGATAAACCTATCCTAAACTGCACAACTTGAGCGAAAAATTCCAGTGTTCGTTCAAAATTAGAATGCGGCGCGTTCTTTATAGCCCAGAGTGACGTGCGGTCGTGACACGGCTGTAGTACGTGACCGCGATAAAAGATTTTCATCTGCCATATTTACGTAGCCGAGTGGGCGGTTTTTATATTTCAAGAGTCTCCAGCGAGCACTCGTTCCCGGTCGCGGCCCCGTCCACGAGGAGAGCTCGCGAACTTTTCACACGGCCCGCTCACAGGGAAATAATTGAGTTTCCCGGATTGATGCTCGCTAGACGTTGCCACTTGGGAACTAGCGATGCGTTCGAATCAAACGCAGGCAGGCCGTTAGTCTTATATAAATCGTTAAGTAAAAACTGAAACATATCCGACTATGACGCCAATACGGCGGTGGATAATGTAATTTAAATGAAGGACTAATTTGCTCCCGTGTACCGTGACGCGCTCTCTCAGCGCATCGGCCCATCAACACGTAACGGTGCGGCTATTTTGCATACAAACCATTAAATTATTGCTTAAAAATTATTCTTTGTTACGCCACGGAGTCTGTTATTATTTCTTAATAATTATATGTCTGAACGTTAATAAGAAAAATCGGGGGCAATGGTGTATTGTTTCATTTCGTGTTAGAAAATATAAACAAATAAATAATCGGTGATTTTTCTTTCCATTTGCAACGAATGACAGTGTAATCGGTTGGAATGAAGTCATTTCTCATATCAGACGCCAGTACGAAGCGGCGATCATATTTGCATTGGTTATTATCATACTGCCAGATAATTACTTGTGACGCCGTACAATGAGCAGTTGCATCGAACCCCGTATAATTACACATCTTTGATATGACGCTGCAATAAGACGATCGTGGCCGGCGGGGTTTTTTTCTACTTACTTAACTTAGTAAATTACTGAAACAAATGTATTTATATGCCTTTATTAAATGAAATAAAGTATATAAAACTGACGACTGGCGTAAACATATAACGTTGATTCTCTTGGTTGTTTTATTGTGAATTAATCACTGAATTTCCGCCGAAGTCATATGCAAATTTCGTATGTTGCAATTGTATCCCACAGTTTGAACCAGCGACCGTGACAAGACCACTATATTGTTGGCTGGTATATTGTTAGTATATTTAACACAAAATATTCATTAGTTGAGGTTTCCAAACACCTTTATAGCGGACCTCTTTGTACTCTTACGGGCTATCAAAACATTTAATTAAACGTAAAATTTATTATCTACGAGGAATATCTACTAATTTATTATCTACTAATATAGGAAATAATCGGACTTAATACGAATCGCTCGAACATTTTTAATCACAAATAGAGGAACTAGGTCTTGTATCTGAATTACATGACTAAATACCGAACCGCTTCTTCATTCTATAATTATGCATTAAATCACGTCTTAGCAAAGACAAAGAACAAAAAACGCCTTAAACGATTCAATAATCAATCATATGAACATTGAAATCTCATTATGCAGATTAAAATTACAGCACAATTCTAGCATAAAAGAATTGCATTCAATAAAAATAATAACACACTAAGAGAACCGTCCCGGCTTCATTCCTCTAAGTCGGCGGTCCGTGGCGTACAGTCACACCACTGAAAAACATCCTCAATTTATTCATACTATTCTCGCATTTAAATCCAGGTCATAGAGACTATAATTATATGCAAAGATTTGGTAATCCAACATTATCTTTTTATGAAATGTATGACTCCACTAATTGGTTGCGCAACTTTCCGCGAAACATCTTCGTTGCTGCAACACTACGTGAGTTGCATAGAAACTCTGTTGTAGATGTTATAGTTTGTGAAAAATTCAAACGAATATAATCCATATTTCTGTGTATTAAGAACTAAACTGTCGCAGTGCAGCTTATTTTGAGATACGTTGCATTTGAATTATTGTTGAAACGCTGGAATTGTAGTTTAAATTAAATGCCATTTAAGTGAACGTACCGTTATTGTTTTAGAAAGTACAAAGAAACAATTTAGAAGTCACCCATTGTTTACTTTGGTGTATCACTGTTCCTGTTATGATATGCATTATAATATTTATATTAATTATATAGAAACAAAAACATGTACACCCTTCCATCTTGATCTATTTCCAAAATGTTGCCAGTCGGACAATTAAATGTAATGGACATTTAAAATTCGAGCGCACAATCGATAACTCAATACGCAGGATCTCAATTAAAGTCTCATCAGAACACGTAGAAATTAAACAATAATGTTTATGGTATGTAATTTCTTCTAAAAACCGTTTGCTATACCGAGGTCATCCCAACAATGAAACAGCCGACATCCGGGCAAGAAACGTTTGCGCCTTTACAGTTGTAGTAGTCATTCTGTTCTTGCGATTTATGCGCAATTTTAATGTCCCTTAACTCAGTACTTGCTCTTGTAATGTCAGAATAATTATGTTTATCGACTCTATCAATACATTTATTATTGGTGTTCGATAAAAGATTATATATATTAATACTCAATATTCCAATACAATTAGATCGTGTTTTAATAATATAGACGTAATTTATGTTAATTCGATACGAAAGTATGTTTGTTTAATAAAAAAAAAATCTACCTTAGCTTACATATCAGAATACGCTTTATATGCGTTGGAGGGACGCTTTACATAATTACTGTTTCATAATAAAAATGTACCTCATCATAATTCGGCCTGCTTTTTTTTTTGTATCTTAGATGTCACACGTCACATATCACATTAGAATATTTAATGTCATTTCACGGTGTATTAAACACATTCCTGTTTGTTAGTAAGTATTGATTGTTAAATGTTAGCTGGCCTTGTTAGCGATCAGACATCCTGCTGAATATCGAACGAGGCTTTCGCATACGTTTTCCTTGAACCCGGTGTTAGAGGTCGGCTTCGACGTATTTTGTAATGAATAGAATATATTGAGATTAATCTTATTATAAATCTGGATATAACAAAATATATATTCTTTTAAACTGGTTCCAATATTTGCAAAATGGAACTTGTAGTCGTAAAACTAGATTAATTTTTTTTTCTTAATCGACTTTGTTTTATTTAATTTCAAATTTATATCTACTACTTTATTGAAAATTGCATACAAATAAAGTATGACTGTCCGTATGAAATATCTTTCAAGGTTGAAATACAATATAAAAGCAATTGAATCTGAAAATATATATTTAAAAAAGTCTTGTTTATAAAAAAAGTCGTTTTTGTTATTATTGAAATTATTCATGACATAATCTTTATTTAAATCCAATTATTCTGATTGCAATGTTTATTTTAATGAAACAAGTTTTCATTAAACCGGTTCTTACGGAAGGGTTCTTACGGAAATATTACAAGTGAATTTTAAATAAAAACTTAAAGTATATTATTATAACTGTCCTCAAAAACCTTTACAAAATCATGAATATTAATTTTTTAAGTTCATAAATAAAATTTTAGCCAAATCGTCGAACAAATGAAACGTGATGCTATCCGTAAAAAGAAATACTATTTAGTAAAAACATATCATCTAAGAGACGATTGGAAAACTTATATTCAATAAATAAAAATTGATTCTCCTAACAAACAATCTAATTGCTGGCAGTTTAAAAATAGCATGAAGTTACAATTATTCCAAAACCGGCGTTATTATTGACTGAACAAGATTCAATCTCATTTGAATAACACGAACTGTAATATAATCTGAGCACTTATCGTTCTTATATAACTGTATGACATTTTCATTAATGAGCAATACTTCCGCCGATAACGCCACTATCAAAGAAGTATTGACAACACATTTCAACTTTTTGCTACAAAATTATCACGCCATCTTGTAATTATCTCTGAGAAAACCATTACTAGATTAGATTCATGCCCGTGAGATCGGAGCGGAGCTTGTAAAGTTTCACAAAATATTGAATAATAGCCGCTCTAAATTGAATCTTACCATTTGCATGTAATGCTTTAACTTTTAAGTAATGGGAGACAATAAACTTCTTGTTCCCTTCTATTGTCGGTGCTTAGCTGAGAGTTGTAATTATGTATAAAATAAAAAGAAGGTAATACAATTACTGTTGGGTAATTCGGTAATATGATGTATTCGTCATGATGTATGTTGTATTGCGAAGTTCAATTGTTGGGGTAACAATGGTCGCATTAGCCGCTAAGGTCACTAGAACAATATTACGCGGATCTAAATTTTAATTTGTTATATGAATGTTGTTAGAACACTTTATTGTTGCTTCAAAACTATTTATATCATAATATAATCAATGTCTTTTCGAGACAAACTAAAACCCGTTTAATATTATCAGGTGCTCAGCTTAACTATGATAATTTTTCTTTGTGACTTTCATCTATACACTTTATTCTGCATTCTCCTACATAAATTAATTAAAACATGAGCCTGATTAACTGATAAGTTCTTTTATATTTTATTTTAAAGTCAACTGTTTCATAACCTCGGTGATTGTTATTTAAAATTGAATAGAAAGCTGTACCTCAAGTAAAAACAATAGCTCGGCAATTAGCATTATAATAAGAAACTGTTTGAGCTAAGAGAAATAGTTTTGTATGCTGATATCGGGAAGTAATTAAAAAAATAAAATTCCTTATACATAATATAACAATGGAAACTCTTTATATAAAACAAAACGGTCTTTAAGAATTATATTTAGGTAATATTCCGTATAACTTTCGTAATCATACCGAAAATAATAGACGTCTCTGTTATTCTATCTCAATAGCTTACTTAAACGACACGA
>DVQP01000568.1:0-21306 GCA_018231745.1 Danaus eresimus
TCAGACTATTTTTATAGCATCAGACTATTTTTATAGCATCAGACTATTTTTATAGTATCAGACGAGTTTTTGGTGTGCACATAATATTTTATTTTAATATTAACAGAGTCCAATCACGTCTACGAGCGGAATATCTAATGAGTTCATACGCGATAAGATTTTTAATGAAGTGTCTGCAGATGAGGTATGTCTTTGTTTTTGCTAACACATAAAGTACTCGTTTTGATTTATCGCCCTTAATATTGCGTATTACAAGTTTTTGTCCAAGTTTCTGGTCTTAAATGTCTTCATATACGTACCTGGATAGTATTGTGACCGATTAAAAACTGCATTTTCTCCATATTTAGTTCAAAAACGCTAAGTGAGCTGTGAGAACTGTTTCTTAATAGATTTGTATTAATTGCTATGGTAACTATCAGTGTTTTGTATGACCTATCCTGATAATAGACATTAAGTGACGTCTATGATTGGTTAAAATAGTTATCATCTTGGTCTTTTGCTTATACTGTTTATTTCCGAATTTACGGTTTTGGATCATTTAACTATCATGTATACTAAACACATTTAACGATCTTATAGCAATGACAGATTCCAAATTCAAAAGTTATTTTGTTTTTTTTTAAGTGCAGTATTTATGGCTAGACCAAGTTATGTATTTTTTCAGTCTGAGGATCCCTTAGACTGTTGTGATGTTAGCGGCTTTATAGAGTCGTCCTGGAAGTCTGAATGCGGTTTTCACCTTAAATGGGATGTGACGAACAGACTTACAATAATAAACAACGATGTGCCCACCAGCACCGCCTCGTCTTTACGAGATATGGACGTTAAAATGGTGCCAATAACTGTGAGCTGATTAATAATTTTTATATTCCTCACTAAACCTAGATGTCGTTTACAAATTATGTGATTCATACAAAGCCTTGCATGTTGTTTGTGTGTCGGTACAAACTTGTTGTATCATTCATATAATTTTGTTATTTTCGTCTATTTAACAAGGAAATATTATTCCGTAAGACACGCAGTTAATTTTGTTTGTGACTTGTCTTTTCAGTTTTTTCAATTTAAACAACTAAAAATGTGAAAACAAATAGAGAGAAAATGAACGAGTTTTTTCTATATTATGATAGTAAAAATCGCAGTCTTTCTTGCTGTACGTTATTAATTGAAATTTGGGTTAAATAATTAGAATAAATTGTCCAACAGAAAATTTAAATCTACAGCAAATATGATGTATATATAAATTATTATAGTATTTCCTTTCATTGCTTTTATTGATGTACCTGGCATACCTATTCAGTGGGAACACTTAGCTAGACCTAGACTTATACTTTGAAGTCTGTCTGTGTGGCTTCTAAGAGAATCATTTGTTATCCTAGTGTGAAAACCAGCTGTGTATTTTTGATCGATTGGAAATTACAAAGTCAGGAGAAGTTGATGGGGACAAATTTGTAAAACTATTGGACAATATGACGAATAGGGAACCATTGTGGAAGAGAGCCAAGGAGAGAGTTTTAGCCAGCTGTCTGCGGAAACCTCTCACTGGATATGAGAGTGACTGTGAGATTAATGGCATCCTGGGCTGCACTTTTGACGTTCTGTCAGAGGTAGGATTAGATCCCATTCATTGTAATGAGGTCTAAGATTTTCGCGAGTATCCATTGAAATAAAACATATATTTTTCGTATTTATTATGTACTCGTTTATAGTTATTTTTAACAACATACTCCCGAAGTTTAAATGATGATGAGGCGGAAAAATCTAATTTTTTCATCACGTCTGCCCGCGGTCACAGTTACTTCAAAGTCACCGAAACCTCGGGAATGTGTTGGTAAACATAATTATATTCGCACAGTACCTCCAAAAAATATATTTTTTTATTCTCATTCATTCATTTCCGGTGAAAAATTTAGTTTCTTAGAGGATAAAAAGGTTTTAAATCAAACAAAAGATGATGTCTGTTGTTATACGTTATATTACTAGATATCAATCCTATATTTTTTTTGTATTTTTTCTTTATCAATATGCATTTTTACTGAATCTGTCTAAAAATATATTATTTATAATCTTTTCAGAATTGTCCCCACGAAAACAGAGAGGATCAGTGCAAGTAAGTTCCTTAAAGTTTTTTATTCATTTAATCATTCCATAATCCTTACAGTTTAACATATTTTGAGATATTTTTTTTTCATATTTCAGAAATTCCACAAATCACAGGGAAGGTATCATTTGTCAAATCAGCGCCTCAAAATACGGGGCGGTAAGAAAAATTATAATTATACTGTTAATAATTTTGTGCAATAATAAAAATAATTACTGTAAAACATTTTGTTGCATCCATATTAAGATTAATTAATTTTTCAAGTTCCAACTTAAACGATACTTTATAAAAAAACACTAAAAAAATAAGTTATTTCGTACTATCTTTTAACTTTTACTTTTTATAATTTTTAGAAAAACCGCCGTCAATTTTGCAACATACCCGACTTAGTCCAGAGAGATTTGCTTGATGGCTGCGGCGTTAGTTCCATCTTCAAGATGGAGTACGTGCTCCCTGAGAGGACGGATCACAGCTGGAGTCCAGGTGTTAACGTAAGTTTTTAGCTAAAAGACGAACCAATCGGCGTTCAATTGACATATCCATAATATAGGTGAAATTCTGTATATATCGCCTTAAGAAACTACTGCATTAACAAGGGCCAAGAATGAGTGGTTAAATATTGAACAGTAGATAGGGTTATTTTGCGTAGATAAATTCGTATCATCCCAAACGAAATATAGTTATACTATGTATACGTCAAACAAAAGTTTCGGTATTACTGTTATGTTAGAGCAGCTAGTTCTATGTTGGGCCGTTGAGTGTGTTGAGATTACATTACAAGATGTAGGGTAGTCACCACCCAGCAACATAATTCAATAGCGTTATATAGAGAATTGAACTTAGGATAAATTTGTAAAACAAAATACATTAGTATAGAACAATTTATATTTTCAAATAGTTTTAATTATGTTTAAATATAAATCACAATTTCAGTGCAAGGAATCAACAGCGTCAATTAACTGCATCATGAACAAGATGGGTGTTTTAAATAAATATGGATTCATTGATTACTTTAAGATGAAGGATAAGATAAGATGGTATAGCGAGAGACTCGCAGCATCCCTCTACGATCTTTATACCAGCTCATTTATCAACACGCCCTATTACAAAGATTACTGCAGCTCTTCTAAGAAGCTCTTAAACGTTATTGACCCGATATTATTAGTAAGTAACGTGATTAGTATGTAAGATATCGAAACATCAATGATTTGTACGATTTAGTATACTAATTTAAAAGAAACTAAGTTTTTCGCATGCTACGCGGTTTTTATTATTTTTAAATTATAATCTCAACGTTTAGATTCCTTTACAGCAACAATGATCACAGACGGGGACAATCTCATTTCGTCTATAAAAAACGCGTTGTATACAAAAAACTTGGTTTCATTTGATTAAATCAGTTTTAAGAAATCAAATATACATTTTTCAGACTTGTCCGACGCAAAACCGCAAGAAAACAAAAAAATGCGACAAAATATTTACGGAAATGAAGAATACGATAGCAAATAAAGTCGCCCGAGACAAAGTTGACGAAATATTGAATCATAATAAAAATTATTATTTACCAACAAATTACATAGCTAAAGTTAGTGCACAGAAAACTAAATTGACACCACTATATGACTTCGGCATTTTATCCGGTAATAATGTACCACCAGTTAAACTTATTGATGTTAAACCAAAGTAATTATCCCGCGTATAAAACACACTATTTTCTTTACACAATGACGGCGTCTTTCGCGGTTAGACATTGTCAAGGTTAATAAAGTTGCCAGCACTATTTAGATATAAATTAAGTATTACTTTTTTAATATGTCAACATTGACGCCTTTCCGTTAATTATTTACTTTTGATATGTAGTAAGTAGTATTACACTGTAAGATTATTTAAAATTAATTGGTTCATTAATTTTAAGGTTATTTTAATGTTAAAATAAAAAATATTTTTGAAGCAAAATGTGTATGTATATTATACTGTCACAGAAACTATTATAATACTTAAAATTATATTACAAAAACATTTTTAGATATATGTGTGTTGGATTCAGTCTTTTATAATCTTTCAAATCTTTTGCAATAAACACGCAATATTTACTTTTCATGTTCGAATATTAGAGAGTATACAATGTTTTTGTTTATTTAAATTTCGTCAAATCAATAAATAATTAAAACACGCTCAACTTTAAAACCACACTTAAACGTTTTCATTAAACCTTAGTCTTATTGTAATAAATAAAATTAGCAAGAGAATGGGCAAACATGAGTTTAACTCAAAAAAAAAAGAAAAACAATAACAAAATTGCAATAATTTAGATTATATGGCAAAATTATGAAGAATGCATTAAAATGGCAAGCGATATATATATTCGAGTGAGTGATCTCTACAGAAATACAAAAAAATATAAATATTTACAAATTGTCGATCACAAGAAATTATACATGGTTCATTAAATCTAAGCATTGATGATATTATAAAATCGAACAACCGTTTACGCACTAACCGGACTTCCTACTTATTATAAGACCATACATTTACACAAAACGAGTAAGATATAAAAGAATACGACATTTTTAAAACGTTCTGTCAACCTTTGATCTGGCATGACATATACAAGTAACGAACACTGAAAAAAAATGTTTTTTTTTCTTAGTTTTCAATAATACTTATTAAAAATCCTTAATCTTCCACATTAAGTAACTAGAGCTATAAATAATTATGAAAATTTAATTAGTTTCGTTGAAAACAACAGTCATAATAAGGCCACGGATAGACACAACAAAACAGTTGGTGCAATTATTAAATACAGGAACATAAAGCCAATATCAAGACAATTGATCTTAAATGTATATACCACTTAATAATTATATTCATAATAGCAAAATCTTGCTGATTTTTCTTTCATATTGTTGTAGTAACAGATAATCGTGAACTTAGTTCAATATTTATATAATAATTTGTAATCATCTAAAAGTTCACAATATATAATATATGCATATCGCATGCAGTAATACAAACAACAAACAGAGTAAACAATGACTTAAGGCATGTTTAGACTAATGCTGTCAAAATTTCTCAAAGATCTTGTGTCACCGTTTAAACTTTGTGTACCGGCATTAATACGCGTCAGAATTTCTTGTTGAAGGGCTTTCAAGGTTCTCATGGCTGATAGATCTGTCTGTGGAGCGAGGAGTAAAGCTCGTCTGGCATGAGGAAGGGCATCTGATGGTTTGTTCAGAGCAAGTATCGCTCTCGCCATAGCGTAGGAGCATTCGAAAGCGTTCGGACGTAACACCGACGCCCGAGCGGCTAAATCTAGAGCCTCGGATGGTTCCTGAAATAAATTTGAATAATTAGAAACTGATTATTCAAATGACAAAAATAATTAATTGTATTAAAACCTACGTTAAGTTTCCGTTTGCATCTCGATAAATTAAGTAGCAGGTTGGTTTTAAGCTGCACGAAAACGTTTAGGTGTTCCTGGGCGTTGGTGACGTCATCGCTGATGAGGGGCGAGATCTTCTTTAGGGCGTATTGATATCTATGAGCAGCTTCAGACGGCCTGTTCTTGCGGTATAAAATGTTACCGTCTTCCAGCAGTTTGTTAAGCAGGATGAGCCTGTTAATAATATAAAGTTCAAATATCTGTATATTTTTGGTGAATTTACATAAATTTTTATTATCATTAATCTGGTTTGACGGATAATTGTAATACTTACATAAATTCTGGTTTTCCTGACGCCATTACCCATGTCGTTGGGCCGAGTTTCGCTCCTTTCCGTAGAAAGCAGTTTACTATCTGCAGATTATATTCTTAACATGAATAACTTCTAAGAAAAGTACACGCTTAGAAAAGAAAATAAGAATAAAGAACAACAACGTTTTTAGTTGCTGTTATCAACTGTTGTTGATATATGTATTTAGTTAAATGTCAATAAATATAGACTTTGGGAAATCAATTTCAATACATTTATCATTATAATCTTTCGACTGTCTTATTTTGGCAGTACTCCTGTTGATAGTATAACCAGAAAAGGATAACTGTGTATCAATATACAGTGCTAAAGATATCTTATAATTATATTTTTACCTACAACGCTTTTATTTGGCTCAAGGAGATGCCAGTTATGAATTGTATTGCATAAATTAATCACTTTTACGTTGTTTTGGGTCAAAATAGTATCACCATTTACATGTCTGATCGAAATTAAGTATATAGTGACTTTATTACCCAATTTAGTCAACACAAACTTACCGGTACATTCCTCTGTCCGATGGCGCGATCTAATGGCCGTAAGCCGCTGTGGTCTCCATGTTCAAGTGAAGCTCCTCGTTCCAAAAGAAGTTCCGCTAACTCAACAGGTCCACCGCAAGCTAATCCTAACGGCGTGCGGCCGCTACTGTCAGCTTGCTCTAAGGACGGTGCAAATAAAAAATAACATACGCTACCACATAGAAGAATGTCGTAATAGTAATTAATAAAAATATATAAGAGAGAAATGCCTACTTGAATTACCTTTTCTGAGCTCAAATAGAGCGGTAAGCCATAGAAAACATACGGAACCAAATAAAAAATTTGCTTAGGTATAATCTCTCTAGTAATGTTTTGATTGATATAATTTTTTTAGATCACAAGGTTTTTTACGAATTTCCTAACATTAGAATTTCCTAACAAAAAAAAAAGTTTTTCGAAAAGTCCGGGATTTTTGAAGTCAAAGAACAATAAAAGATTATTTTTCTATTCTCATAAGCTTTATTTTTAGCTTAAATTAAACCAGGTAAGTAACTAGTGGGGTAGCTCTAATCTTGTAAGTATTCTTGATTTATTTTATGTGTAATGTTATTTGAGTATGTCTTACCTATATTTGCTCCCTTATCTAAAAGCATTACTACTGTGGGTATTCTAGATCTCAGACTTGCCCAACCTAAAGCAGATATGCCATCGCCGTCCACAGCATTGGGATCAGCTCCTAGAATATTATTTTAGCCAAATGAGTTATCAAATGCTAAGATAATCATCGTATAAATAATAAATATATTACATTCTCGTAATCTGAAACCTACCATGTCCTAGAAGCATTTCAACAACATCTGAATGACCCTCTGCAGCTGCTAAAATTAACGGTATTTTCCCACTCGACCCCATAACATCAGCTCCGGAATCCAGGAGTCGTAAAACTAATGCTGTTCTGCCATTTTTAGCTGCTAGGGCCAAAGGTGACATTTGTCTGGCATTTAATGAGTATGGCGTAGCTCCTCGAATCAGCAGAGCATCGGCGATGGCAGCATTACCAGTAGAGCAAGCAGCTGTCAGTGCTGTCTCGCCTGTTACTGGACAAATGCCGTCGGGCTACGAAAAAAGAGTTGAAAGATGTTAATAATTGAATTATAATTATTCGTAGTTTTATGAATTTTGTTACTCACGATTAATTCAGCTGTATCTAGAAGATATTCGACAATATCCAAATGACCGTTTTGAGCAGCCGCTATCAGAGCATGTCTCGATCCGGGAACTAGTTGTTCAATGTTGCATTCGTCTATTTCTATCGAGTTTCGATCGTCTTTACCAGTTTGACAACCCAGTAGGTAAATTACTGTATCTCTATGACCGTTCTTTGCTGCGTGGACGAGAGGTGTTTGTTCAGCTGTATCAGTGTGACTTAAAGATGCGCCTTAAATGATAAAAACCTTAATAAATATAGGTTATTATTACAAGAAACAGTAAAGATAGACAATATAAACTTACCAGATGCTATTAACATCCTGGCAACATCGGTGTGACCTCTCTGACAAGCTAATGATAAAGCTGAACATCCTTGTGAGTTTGTCATTTCTAAATCAGCTCCAAACTCAATCAGTAATCCTACCATTGATATAATTCCTTGATATGCATACATACATAATAGAGGAGCATTTCCGAGACAATCAGTTATTTGATTAGGTGATCCACCAGCCAGCAACATGAGACGCGATACTTTTACATTTGGAGTATATACGTTACGTAAATTAGCGACTGCTTCGCCTACATTCGAAGAGCTCGATGCTACCATCATTGCTTGTAAATCTCTCGGACATAGTCCTAACTGTGCTGGTCCCATATTTCTGTACATATGAGCTTTTAAAATGTGGTGTCCCAGTTCCATAGACTTTTCTGGGTCTAAAGGAGCTTGTACTCTAGAAAGACGAAATGCAATACCACAGTGACCAGCCCGCAAGTCACATAGAAATTTTGGACTCTCATTATCATCACGTCGTATTAACCATTCTCTGAATGATGGGTGGAAGAACATGTAAGTATTATCGATTCTTTTCACCAAGAAATCAGACAGGCTTTCAAATCTGTGACAAAATTCTTCCCACGGCAAGTAAGTGTCGACAAGAAGAGAATTTACAGAGTAATAAATCTCTACCAAAGTGAGAGGATACAGTGCTGCAAGACAAACACTTAAAATGTGGGTTACTTTTTCAAAGGATTGTACCGTGGGGAATCTTAAATTGAATTGCAGCAAAAATATTTGGGCTAACGAAATTGGCACAACTTTGTAGTTAGTCGACTTTACGACGATATGACTGCGTTCAAGAAGGTCTAAAATTAATTTAAGAAACAGGAATGACCCTTGACTGAGATGAATAACGTATTGGGCAAACTTCATTACAGAATTATGAACTCCCTCGGATTTCCCCGTGGAACTTTTGATATTTGTTTCTATAATTGGGGCTGCTTGTACCCTACCATTAAAATATTCCAACAGATCTTTTTGGACATTGTCACATTCGTTTAGACTGAACCTTGTATATGGCAGTTGCTTTGTCAGTTCCAGAAATTGACTTCTTATGGTGGCGACAACTTTAAGCCATGCCGGCATTTCTGGTACATGTCTTATAAGAAATGAAGCAACAGTATAACCGTGATCGGGTCGGTGATATTCAGCTTCACAAAGCCCATCAACAAGTATAATACTATTACTTGAATCTATGCTTCCATTTCTCCTCAGTATTATAAGAGGTTCTATAATGCCTCTCATAAAGGCTAGGTCTGGATCGGCTATACATTCTTTTAATGAAAGGCAGGATAGCAGATGTGGTTCACTTAGTAAGTATTCTCTATATGCCTGTAGTCTAGGTGCTTGACATAGTTGGGCGGCCAGGGAATGTACAAATTCGCCAACAAGGCAAGTGCTGTTGTTATCTGCCTGGAAAAGAAAATAACAAATATTGTATGTAAAATATTCTTCCAAAAGTTTGATACATGCTTTTTTTATATTTTCTTTTGTCCTTACTTGGCAGAAATGATAAGCAACAACTTGTGAGGCTAGTTGTGTGATCATCCCTGCTGCGATTTCTTCTGGCAGCATTTCTCTAATATCTGACTGCTCTCGTAATTCTTGATACTGATAATTCCTTTTGCGGCCGAAACATGAATATTCGACTAGCTGAAGTATTAAAGCAGTTTTGCCCGTACCTGGACAGCCTGATATCATTATACCTGCAATAACAGTGTATGTTTTATCAATTCTTCATTTTACTGTAAGAAAAAATGTTTTGTTCTTATTTAAGGGAGTGTTACCAGGTGAAGAAGATTCCAAAGCTTTTTCCATATCTCTCATAAGCCAATGTCGCCCAGAAAAGCAAGTGTCGTTATTGGTTGCCGGCACTTCGAAGAACAGTGGTCTCAATGTCAGTTGCGGAGTTGGGTGAACTGTAATATAAAGAAATATTATTTAAAATTAGCAAAAATTTTACATTATGCCTTATTAAAAATTTTAAGGCGAGTAAATACAGTTGCGCTTAAATGTTACCTTTCTTTATTTCTGACGAAGATGACGACTGTTTGCTGTTGACACGAGCTGATCTCCGTGCCGATGTCTTTCTGTTCTTAAAGAATCCACTTGACATCCGCGTCAATTCTTCTCGTCCATTTTGCAAGGCTGTTGGATGATCATACACATTATAAATTATATATTATTATTATTTGCTTTTAGTCTAAGTATATTTGATTGCTCACTGTTAACAGAATGCCGTCTGCTCCCTGGACTTGATGATGAACAGTTGCTGGCAGCAGAGAGTGACATTGAGGCTAGTGATCCTAAAGAATCCCTTCCAAGTGGTGTCGCAGCATCCACTTCTGACGATCCAGTCAATGTTGACACCTGAAAGATAAAAACGTATGAGATTATTGTACAAAAGTCGTATATAAAAACAATTCCATTTACATATACTAATATTTTCGTATTACTTCGCGTATTTTAATATTTTAAAACAACTATACACTCCCGACGTTTCGGTTACTTTTGCAGCGACCGTGATCACGGACAGACGAGATGTGATATACGCTTTGTAATCCGAAAATAATAGTTTCATTTAAATGAATACTCGCGAAAGTCTTAGAACTCATAACAATTTTAATCTTGTATTTCCAGTTCGTGATATACCGTGTATTAGGACTGCTGAGAGGATTTTTCGCAATGGTGATTGCAGTTTTATTTTATTTCAATAATTTAATTATAGCTTACTGGACTGGTATTGTGAGATGCTAGAGTATGAGCGTCCAATGAGGCCAGAGATGTGCAACTGTCCCGGGATTTGTTCCTGGATCCACGCCGCTCTCCAAGAAGTAATCCCAATCGCATGTACAGGTCATTTTGCCGTCTCGTCTCGTAACCTTGTTTGATATGACCTCCTTCGTCATCTGTAAAAAAGATTATGTTAACGAATGTTCTTACCAACCGTCCATGCACACTCCATGCTACATTGCCTTAATTAAACCCACAATCACACCTTAAAATAGTAACAAATATATCAATGCTACTTAATCCAAACGTGAATAGAAAAATATCACAAAAAAAAAAACATAAAATATTCAAACTCATGCTTAATATTTATATACAAAATATAATATTACCAAAAAAAAAAACACAAAACATGCACCATATAAAAATGTGCATACATTTTGATTGTGCAGTGATTTAAATGTCCGCTCAAACTAAAATCTTTAAACATTTTAAAATTCAAATGTTTGTTCGTATACATTTACTGGAATATTGTCTATCAAGTGTTTTACCACCAGAGATAATCTTCTCAGCCATTTGAAATCAAAGAAAAACTCTTTGAAATTCCCACAACGTTTTAAGATATTCTTCCATTTGTCTTTAATTATGGAACTTGTTGAATGTGAAATGTAATTGTTCGGAAATTATGAAAACGTAAGAAATACTTTCCCATGGACAACTCCATTAGAATTAAACGTCCAATAAATTATAAGAAACTAATGTGTTCATGATATATAATGACTTCCGTTTTGTTATTAAGTATGGCAGTTTTATAGACGGCCAATTAATTTTAGGAACTTCTGTTTTTTTAATAGGTTTAGCTTGATTTAACAACACTTTTTAGTAATTTAAATAACGCCATACGGAATATTAATGTTTAAAATACATACGAAAATGTTCTGCAGCGAAAATAGAAATACGATTTAAAGTTACAACTTGAACATTTGATATGCTCTCAGATATCTTCATAGAAACGTGGCTTTGATATATAGAAATTAGTATATAAAAATATTTTATCTTTATAAGTTGGCAATTCATTTATTTATTGAATGAAAAATTATAATAATAATAAATTGCAAGAAGTATCCATTACATTCTTGTTTCATATAATAAAATATCGTCACCTTACTATGCGTTGTTTGCTTTTTGCAGTTCCTAATTATTGTAAGTGTGTCATTATAAATTAGAGAACACAAGTAACAAATCATGTATCATCATCATTATGTGGTCATACATATTTTTGGGATCAAATTGTCCGAACAAAAGAAATCAAATTGGTGTACATTAATATATGAGATGCAGCATCCAATACAAAAAAGGATGTCTTTGGATTTGCGGTGTAAGTCGAGCCGCACCTGCCCGTGGGAACCCGCTTGGTTCCGCGATTTTAATATGATACGGTCAGGCCACAAACGAAGCGGTTCAATAAGCGGGACGTAGCGGGAACGGATTGTAACTCATTGCATTTTAATACGTAACTTAAAAGCAAAGCTTTCGGTTCTTTAGGAATTTAATATAAGTGATCTCAAATTATTCATGAATATACATTTAGAGAGGTGACATATTCATAGTTTATTAAATTTCTCCATTAATTTGTCGTCGTTCGACATAGTTTGCTGGCCTCACAACGGTGGTCACTGCCACCATTGTGATACATTCCCTCTTGAATCGAGAGATTTCACGAGAAAGTCGGCCTATAAATGTGCCAACGGTTTTCATTATGTTTAAATATGTTAAATACAAAGTTGTTTTAACTATTCTTCTTTCAAGATATGCCCAAAAACCATTTCTTGCCATTCTCTTTGGAACTTCATTGAAAGGGTTCACTTAGTTGTATGTTAGCTCATTATTTAAACTGAATTCAATTGGCCTGAATGAAGTAAATATCACAGATATCGTTCAGAGCGAAAGGCATTGCTACGGCTGTGTCTAATAAAATTTCATAGTAATTCATATTATTGCATAATATCCAAATGTGATTACAAGCCCTTTTTTCTTCTATATTATATGATTCGAGTCAATCAATAGCTAAAGTTCGACATAATACTCAAGCTTATACCATTCCTCTTCACAAACCAATAAGATTAAAATTTCAGCGATAATAATCTAGATTATTTGAGAGATATCTTGTATCTACTAAATACTATCAAGATAATTTATTAAAGCAAATCCTATGTACAGCGATTTAGTTAACAGATTGATAAGCACGTTAATGTAAAGTGATAAGCGTCCGTTTCAAGCGTATAATGTTAATGATATTATTTAAATAAATATTTTATGTGGGTCAGGTCGTTCGTGACCGGCAGGTGTACTTCAAGCTGGTCCTAGGACTGAATTTAACTTCACTCGTAAACCATTAAAACTGTTGACTTGGAAGATATTATAAGTATATGTATTTTGATGTCTCGCTAATGGATTGTCGGATGATTATCTTTGTGTCATAGTTGTGGCGGTTTACGTTTATGGTTAGAAAGTGTGGTGAGCTCATAAAATAGCATTATATACAAGCTTACGAGAAATCGGTATATTTATTTTCATACAAAATTGACGATAACTTGTAATGATTTAAGTTTCTTTGTCTAAATGGATTTGTGGTTGTAGGAATTAGATTGCTTTGTATCCATTGTTTGTATGAGAATGGAAATATAAAATGATAGTAATTAAAATAATATTAAACACATAGCAGTAAATAACTACTGACCTAGAATTATGAAAGGGAATTAAAGCGGAGTTATCGAAACTACAGTTTGAACTGTTTATTAAAAACTAAAAATAAAAGAAAATATACAATGTTTTTCAGTGAGTTTCTTAAAAAAATTACATTCATTGAAACCCAAAAACTAAGATATTATTTTATTTTGAGTTTTCGCAGCGCACGCGATTGAAGTTTTTTTGTTAATTTTTTTACACCTTACGTTAGATTATTCAAGTTTTAGTAGGCATCCATTATGTTTTGAAAATGAAACACAGCCCATCTCACTCGGGAATAGTGTAGCTTGCTAACGGTCAAAGAATTTTTGAAATCGGTCTAGTAGTTTCGGAGCCTATTCATTTCAAAAAAACAAACCTTTCCTCTTTATAATATTAGTATAGATACATCTTTCTGTTTCCATTTTATAGAAAGACTAAAGATAAAGAAAGAAAATTGAAGGAAAACCTAAAAATAACTTGTCCTTATATAAAATATAACTATAATGTTGCAACTAGAATAAAAACGCAAGAACGATGTGATTCTTAGGTTATATGATATCTATACAACTGCCTCTCAAACGATTCGGTTGTGAGTCGAATCAGATGGATTCTGACAAGGTTTATTACGGATAAGTTTAGAAAGGTCATTCAGTTTTGATTGGCAGATGGAAAGGGTCTGTAGTGTCTATATTAAAAGTTCAATAACAAAACTTAATTTATAACAATAATTCCTTTCTTCATTGTAATTTCGGTACTTAAGATGGCGTGCTTAACTATGACTTGATTTAAAACATCACTAAATTAGTAAAATTGTACCCAAAATTGTCATTAATGACGTTTTAAATAATGAATTGATTTTTTTGATGTTATTAATATAAGAAATTGTTTAAACTATTTATAAATGTAAATTTAAATCATGTGGATTCTTTGGTTCAGCGTTCAATTACGTCGCCTTTTTTTCTGGTTTCCTGATGTATCAATTTTGTTTAAAATTAAATCATACTTTAGTGATTTAAGTCGAACAATATCTGGTCACTACAATTTCACGGGTTACGAGGTCTAAGCACGTCGGTCACAACGATGCTTACTCTACCAAAAAGATGTTTCATAATGTTTCATCTTTAAGTCATAAGTGATAGCGTTTTGAGAATCAAACGAGCAACGTTCATGACACTAAAGTCACTTGTAGCATTAAACGTTATTTTTTTTATATTTCCGCCAAATCTTATAACATATGATAGGTCGCACGTATTTCTGAATGACGCAGTACAATCTCGTTTTGATGTCTTGCTCGCTATTATTCTTTAACCTTCGACTTTTGACGTACCGTTACAAAGAGGAGATTATGTTAACACTTGATATATTATGTAATAAACGTCAAATTATGACTGTTATGTGTCTATATAGATGATTCAGAGGGCTTTATATATATAGGCGTTAGTAATAATGTTTTACTTACCAATTTAATACGATTTCAAATAAAATTCAGTAACTAATAGATGTCTCAATATTTTATCGTATTATTATCGTATCGTTATCGTTTAGTTATCGCTAAATCTGATATTGAATAATGTATTAAATGGAATTGACAATGCGATCTCATGAATCAATTATCAGAACTTGGATTTATGTATTAACAAAATAAGGAGAAGTGATATGAATATTAATTGGAATTAATAAGTTTTTTACATTTTCTATGATAGTTAAAAAATATACTATCAAAAAAGTTCCTTTAATAATTCCGTTTGTAATATGGGGAGCATATAACATTTCGTAACTTAATGAAGGCGTCTTTCACCTTGTTCTATATAATCCAAATGACAAAGCCTACTCAATATAATCCGCAGCCTTCGCCCACAGTCCTATATTGACTGACAGCTTGTAGATTATCTCATTGTTATAACATTTATTACAGATATGTCAATCGTGAAGCCTTTGAATTGACTTTCCTAATTGATTAAATTATTAAAAAAAAATAACCAAACTGTGTTTTCACGTGGGGACGTGAAAGCAGTTTGGTTATTTTTTTTTGGGAAAAACGATATACATAAAAAATAATCTTATGTGTTAAAAATGATAGTCAACTAGCTTTGTAAATTCGCTGAGCTCTAATTTAATATTAGTTCATACAGAAGAAACAAAACGTTATTTAAAAGCTATCTCACAAACAGTAAACTGTTATTCCGTTTGCATTATAGTAATAATTAAACATAACCACGAGCCGTTGAAGTGTGAATGTGTTAGAATTTCATTATATAATAACAATGAATTTAAGGGCCATCATAAATTATAATTACCAAGTACTATAGAAATGTTGTTTACTATAAGTAGAATGAAGCAGTGTCGAGAAAGGCAAACGCACGTACACAGAACTGATCCTCTAAGAGATAAATCTGACGAAAATTCCAAATATGGTTTCGATTTACGCAAGCAACTTAAATAAGGCATTTCGACCAGGCTCTATCCTAGATTTGAATTACATAAACGTTTTATTAACGAATATTTTCGTATTATACTCGTATGCTTAAATATGCTTTGATTTTTCAACACTTTCGTTTACAAAGATTTGATTGAATGGCTTAAATCATGTGAAATTATCGAAGCTATACTGTAATGTCAAGGTTCACATATGTAGATCGTATCTTTATCACAGCTTATTAACAAATAAGACTGTTAGTGTCTGCAAAATTATGTTCAATTGGGTGATTTTATCTCAAAATGGAAAGTATTCGTTATATTTGTCATTTATATATATTTTTATAACATTTCCAAACGACGCGACGTCCGAATTCATACTTGATGAATATATTAGCATTGAGATGAAGATAGAAGCTTAAAAATAACAAAGTTAAACACAGATGCAAAACAAAAATACAGAAACCGGTTCTTATAAAGCTGTGCATCAAATTGCCGTACTGGCGGCTGGCAGGCAAAAAGATGTGCAAAATATTTTACCGAGCCACATCGGCCTGAGGAGAATGTGGATCGAATATTCGCTTGGTATTTATTCAGTCCGGAATTAGAACCTTGAATGTGTATTGCGATTGTATTTATTAAAACAACAGGCTACTATTAAAACTATTGGAATAATTGACTGCATTTGGGCCGAATAATGACTTGAATGTTATTTGTTTTCACAGTCTTAGCATTAATTTTCGATCCACATTCACATACATTGTGTTTCGTGCCTGTCAATTGGTTGAGTCCTTGAGGCACCGAGGACTGCGCTGACCACAACGATCTTATCTTATTAAACACCAAGCTCGTCCAGGCCGCGTTCCTAGGACCTTCCTCTGGTAACCCTGGTAAACCATCGCTGTTTATATAATGATGTTACCGAAACAACAGCACATTATATTATTTGAAGCTTTTATGTTTGCACTAAAGCAATTAATAAATTGTTGCAATAATTTTAACATTAATCATAAATGTTGTTTACAGACAGATCTACCGTACAGTAGCAACTGAGCAAGTGTTATGTTGTATTGAAACTAGTAATTTATTAGAGAACGCAACTGTAATCTGACCGCTTTATATTTCGACGGGGACCGGAATTATGTAATTAATGGAATTAGAAAATGTAACAGATATCCAGATAATGTCCGCCGGCCTGCTGTCTGCGCGGGTAGTGTTACGAAAGTCTGATCTGTACCTAGAATAATATAATAGGTACGCTAGGTACAACCGGTCCTTTGCTAACCCCTACGTACATCCGGCGGGAATGCGTGGGCACAGCGTCGCACAGTGATTTGTTTGGAATGGAATCTTCAATGTTCACAAAAGTGAGAGGTGAATGAAAACAAGTAGGACTAAAGTGTCAATGGGGTAAAGTGCATTGCGTGCACATTTACGCAACGCTCGCAGCCTTCGGCTACTCGATACCAGATATGCAAAATAAAATTATCTCACCTGATAGAGGCACGTGGTTTTCGTGGGAATGGCGGCTTCGCTGGCCGAATGGACTGCGCAGGGATTTAGGACTAAGGAAGAATCTTCTTCTCGTATGAGGGGGTGTGGGGCAGCTTTGAGCAAGACTCGAAGGCTTCGGTGGTTTTGGTAGTCGCATCGGTGATTGCCATTCATGATCCACTTGTCGCTGGGGAGAAGGGGTATATCTCTCCATGACTGGACGTCTTCCCTGACTTTTTCTTGCGCAAATTGGGCAGGCTTCGTTTCTGAACATACAGGAATAGCAGCGCTCATGTCCGCATGTGTCAATTAACTTTCTCTTTTTACCCTTATCAAAGGGCATGTTACAACTCGGACAGGTTGTGCCTCCCGTTTCGCTCTCCAGGAGTTGTCGTAAAGCGGCCAAGTCTGTAACGAGAGTAAAACAAGTTATAACATTGTTCAGTTTTTGGAAGTTGCTGGTTAATGCAAATATATACGATGAATTTAACATTGGATTATATTTAAATGTTATCCTCATACCGCGTTGAAGGTAATTACACAACTCATTTTAATGCGAGAATGTAGTACACTCAATTACACATAAATGAATACGGGAATAAATGTTTACTAGCTATGATTATTAATATAAAAACTAAAGTACATTATTTATGCCAGGATTATAATCTCATATTACTCGGGTAGGTTTAATTAAATTTGATTTATAAGCGTGTCTGATGAAGGAGATTTCTGGAAAGTATTCTGATATATATCAACGGAATCAAATTAAGTGATCAGTTAATCATCTGTCTGGAGCGAAGTAATTGAATTCCAATGCCACGGCTCCGAACACGAAATGAAATCGAAAATTTCTGTCTCAAACTCTTTGTCATCTTATAAGGATATAGAGTCGTTAAACATATGATGTAAATACTATTAAATAAATATAATGTAATGATAAAAACTCATTTATATACGTTTCACAACATGCCATATAAGGCGATTTCAAGAGATAGTGTTAAATCTATCACGTTTTAAATTATGTTGCATTTGCTTCTAAATCATTTAAAAATCGCTTAAGCTATTTACCTACATCTTGTTGTGCTATTATGTAAATGATTATACTTTAAGAGTGTACTTTTGATTATGACACAGAACTGCGTGAGCATTCGCAACTTTTCATAAAGTCACTTCTACTCAAATTATAGGGACTAAAATTTAATGAAGCGGGTGATTTATAAAGCCTTCTGTTCTGCCACATATGAGCATACCCGTTTTAGCCCGCGGCTCGCTTTCCTTTTCTGACCTTTTGAGATGAATTCGTCGATTTTGCGGTTTTTATTTTATACCAATAAAACATTGAGGTCTATAAATAAAATTTTATTAATATTTTATGTTTCGGATATGCTGATAAAATTGATTGTGACGTCGTTGTATGTAAAAAATTTTGCTCAACGTAAGGCTTCTAGGTCCCTAGGATGTAAGTCATGTTTGTGTAATACTGTAAATTAAATTGCAAGTTTAATAAGAAAATGTTGGAATTTTTTTTACCTTCCATTGTTTTATAACAAGCACTTGCGTCGTAATAAAGTTGTAAATATTGATGTATTCGACGCCCTTTTAATAAGATCGAGGGAGATAACAATAATTTTTTATTAGTTCGTTTTGTAAGATGTAATGGGCGTTGTAAAATGTCGGGTTTGACGAATATAGCGTGTAATGGTTTATTGTTACTCATAAACAATTATGTTAAAATCTTCCATCGTGGGTTAAAAGTGTGCAAAATGAACAAGAAAAATTAATAATTTCTTCATTTGACATACTATTAACAAGATGATTTAAGAATTGGGTTATTAAGACTTCTATATTTTTAATAAATAAATAATTAAACGATATTTGGTTCAGTCTAACAGGTTATTATTTAACTGGTGACTTATTCTTATAATGGTAGTTAAGTTTACACAGTGACTAAACTTAAAGCTAAAAGTAACAGCGGCTGTTGGCTTTTCGGTAAACATTGCAACACTTTGTCGAAATCCCAGCATCCTTTTATGATTAATAACAATCATCGCAGTGAATTACATTCTTAACTATCATTAACCACGGAACATGCATTTATTAAGTTATCAAGATCAATTATTGTTGTATTATTGAGAAAATTTTGGTAATTTGCTTGATGTTCAATCATTACGCGTGTATTAAGGTAAAAATCACGGTATTTTTCCATTTGTGTAACACAACTGAATACCGATTCGTGTGATTTACATTGATATTAAATATTTTTTCTTTTACTCTGAAACTCCTTTTTTGTTATATCGTTACGATTACATATATATAGAATCGCAACGTAACGTAATCTAAATTTACCACGTTTTTTTAATTCTGTATTAATTTTAAAATAGAACTGATTCATTATTAACATTGCTATGTGAAAGCTAATTAACCCGTTTCCAAAGGACCAAAGGGAATTTCTAAAGCAGATCTTGTACCTTGTTAGTTAAGATTCACTATATCTTTTCCCTGGGGATTTAAAAATATGTATTTATATTATATTTCGTGTTCAAAAATATGAATTATTGAAGAGCTTTTGTTATTACACAGATTCAAGCATGTAATAAGTTACATTTTAATATGACATTTAGAAAGATAATATTTTAATTAACATACAAATGAAACAAAATAAAACATCGTATGCAAACGTTACTTTAAACAGCGTTACACTTATCTCGTTCTAAGAAAACTTACAAGGGCTGAGTGTTGCCATAAAAATGAAACAGTTACGCCAGTAATCAGTGCAAAGTCCGGCTAACGTTCACTTTTTTATAAAAAAAAAACAAGTTTTCCACTTCGACACACAAACTCGAGACGCGTGTGCATAATTTCATCTACCTATCTCTAAATATATACTCATCTGAGATAAATTTAGACTATTTGTTTAATGTATTATAAATTAATTGGGCATTAGAAGCATTGTGTGAGTTTGTTAGTCGCGTCAACAGATGGAGACTCACAAATTTGTAACTCGTGCCATCACACGGTACCTAGAGCAGAAGGAATAGTTTAAATACATTATACGCATGTAAAGGCTTTAAAAATAATCAAAATTTCACAACTACACTAGAATATGGACAACAACTATCAAAATGAGATACACATTACCAGTTTGCGGCTTCAAAAATATATATTTTTATATATATAACTTCGCGCGTAAGCATATTAATATTTTAAAGTGCACGTAATTATTTTTACATTACATAAAATATATATTCTGAATTATTTTCTTTAGCTCTTTTGCGGGATATCTATAACGTAATTTTTATGTTTTAAATTGTAAGAAGTATATTAAAGAGTAATTGTTGAGTATTTTTATATATTCTTCTAGAAGGAAACCCAAAACAAACCGGTGCTTGCTTTAATATCAACTGACTACACTGATATTATTTTTTTGACGTTTCAGAAGTTCTTGTGAAATGCCCTTTGGATTAAACTTTATTATCATTATATATATATTAACCAAATAGCTGTTTTACTATAAGTCTATCGTTTAACCAAATCAACTAATTTTTGTGGTGTATTTCTTGCAATATAAATTATGAAACAAAATAAAAAAATATATAAGACAAGAATAATTATATTACTCAGTATTTGTTGAAGGTATTTTACTGATATTTATCACATTATGCTCTAAGTATATGAGGTGAAACTTAAGCTCTGATACAAAGCGTCTTTAAGTTCTTTAATATGACAGTAGATAAGAAATGGCCTCACATAACGGGTATATTCTGAACACTTGATATAATCTACGATTAATAACACAATTGCTTCATGTTTTTCTTATTTGTTAATCTTTACACTTTGATGTACCTATAGGGTTGTATATGAGAAACTTATATCGATCAAATCAGATATAAAATAATAAAATTATACTTTTATAATAGTCATAGATTAAAATAGATGTCATAGTGAAGGGTCTTTTGACGATACTTAAAATTTTATTGTCTGTGGCTGGAGCATTTTATTTTTATATTTACAAATCAATAATGTCGTTTTCATTAGTTTGACATAGTAATTGTTAAGATTTAT
>DVQP01000569.1:0-21304 GCA_018231745.1 Danaus eresimus
AACAAATCATTCTTAAAGAAAACTTTTAACACAAAATAAACATTTGCTTAACAAGCTAATTACCACATCTACATATAGAGCTGTACATATTATTAAACTATATTATATAACTATAGTTATATAGGTTTTAGGTAAATCGACATATCAAAAAGTTAAATGCTATATTTCACCCGCTGTCATTACAAAACTTTAATAATATTTGTTACATATATTTAGATTAATAGTAGAATGTACTGTTTTAGACAAGTTGCAATTTACATTTGTAACTCTATGACAGGAAATGAATTTTGATCACTTTGTAAACATTGAGAAGGCATGTTTTGTAAATGTATGCTGAATGTCGGCACATATTTGTATTTACACTTGTCTAACCCGACTTAATGAATAAACATTTATGTTGTTATATATTTCTTTAACTAAAATTTCCATTTTATTACAATATAATTTCCATTTTATATAATCACACTATTAAAATTCCTCTACAATATTCTACCAATTCTTTTAATTATATTAATGTTTGTCACATACAAGGACTGGATTAAATCTGATTTTTCAATGACACTGCTTCCTTTGACTACGTCTCACAAAAAAAATATGATTCTCTATTAAAATCGCTATCATCAATTATTTAATTTCAGTCCTCCTATTATCATTAACAATATAAATTAGGAAACTATATACTAGAGGTTGTTACTATTGTAGACAAAAAGCAAAAAGAAATATATATAACAATAAAAAAATATATGGATCTCTTTTCTCAGACAGAGCTATCTCATTACAATTTTTTGTTGAGATATAAACTTAATATCTACTAAGAATACTTTTTATTATAGATATTCTAAGTATAATATATTTTATATTTAATTTATTCAAAATCAACCTACACAAGTTACTGATTAAGTTAGCTACAGACGGAAGGCCGAAGAAAATCAAAAATAGTTCTAAACCAGGGGTTCCAAAATTTTTGTCTACTGCCACTTCCACGTCCACTTTAGGCATGATTTATTTCCGAGCACTCCTATTTTTTCACCCACTGAAAAACCTACCAATAAAACTATAACTTATCCTAGCTTAATCAAATTTAAAATAACCACCCGACCTCCATATTTTAAGAAGTCTCTTAGCACCCCTTTTGAGCTGCAGCGCCGACAAGGGGTAGTTATCGTTAGTTAGTAAGTTAATTAGACCCATTTTGGGAGAGGCTGCTCACAAATTTTTTTTAATAAATTTCACAAATTAAACTTGATGTAAGACATTCCCGTTAGTACAATACGATTATTTGTTGGTTAAAATTATACTAGACACTACTGATTGCTGTACGTCCTTACGCATGTACGATACAAGCTTTTGTAAAGTAACCATACTAAATTTATATAATACATAAGTTTTGTTTTGCCTCTCTGATATGTCACATTGTTCGGTTTAAGTGAATTTTATATTAGTAAAAATACTGGATTATAACAATGTAATTTCTGAATGTCAATTTATTTTGACAATTGATAAATGTACCTACATTGCTTCTTTCTATGGAAATCCAATTCAGCTCTCCTATGTAAAGAACATATAAATAAAACGAGTGCATTGTCGTCAGACATCTTTAGCGCTTTCAATGCTTCATTCTTAAATATTATTTCAGTGGACCTTTCACATAATATCAAGAAATCGCTTTCATACCACGGACGTGTTTGACTTTTATTTACAAAAACGCGTACTACTTAGTCCTTACTGGTTATATTTACGACGAATTTTTTTTTTTAAAGGAAAGGTAGAGTGAAATAAAACACACATTTTTTTTATTTTTTTTTTATTTTTTTTTTACAATTAATCAGATAACATACATATCAAACCAGCCGAAGTATGGCTAAACCCATTTATTATCTAAACTTATGAACAGTACAAGAAATTGATACATCTCAAATTCACCTTACTTTAAATATATAGATATATTATATATGCATTCACTCTACATATTATCTACAACCTACTTATCCATAATCTAATTTCGCATAAATTCAAAGTAAATATGCCCAAAAGAAATATTGTTGAACTATGAATATACATATAACTTTTTGGCAATTAATTGAGTATCATTTCTGTGCATAGCAAAATTAATTTTTTTTTTCTTTAACATCGTAACTTAGATCTTATTCATAAAGAGGCCACAAATATAACAGCGTTTCTGTCGTCAGTTCGATTACATAGGGACTTTTGTTAAACATTATTGCCTATACTATAAACATTAATCTTATATGAAATGTAAGAAAAATATCCTTACACAACTGTATTATACTAGCAGTGCTGTGCAGTAAGAGTTCGGGGTTCACGTGAGCACGCCCGCCCCTCCCTTGTGCGTACACATTGCGCTACGTAACGTAAACACGTACGACACGTTACGATACTAGACTTACATAGACAACTTATCATATCATATCATATCATATCATAAATACCATGCAACACTTCACATAATGATCAAAACAACTATCCGTCATCTACATAAAAACTTTCTCCAAATGTTTATATTAAAATATGTCTACTTAAACGTAACTTCTAATTAGTTACAGCCAACTTTACAAATAATTGATACATTAGACTCTCAAATAGATCTCTACTAACTATTATTTAATGGTAAAAAATAAAGAATAAAATACTTCTAAACATTGCATTTCAATCACATAAGGTTATTTTTTTTTAATTTTTAATTATACAATAATAACATCTTTTTCTTTTTTTTTTTATAAAAAAAAACCCGACCGTAAGTATTATTACATGAACATTGATATTATCGTTGAGTTCTGGAATGGAAAATAGCACACTTAAATTCACTAACTGTTACATCTTACATAATAATTATTGTTCTCCTGTTTGTTTAAAATACATTGCTTTAGGTAGTCTCAGAAAATAACGATTAAAATATATATTATATTATATTAAACATTTGTTACGCTGATACAAAATCATGATGATATTATCTTAAAATAACTTAAAAAAAATAATAATATATTAAAGACAAATAATAATAATAATTAAAACAGGTGGGGGGGGTGTACCAAATAACAGTGCAGTGCGCTTTGTAAGTACGGAAAAATATAAATTATATAGGTGAGGTTTTATTTATATGAGGTAATAAAGACAAGGACGATATGACCGGCGGTGCTATGCTCCTCTTATTTGGTACTAGGAAACGGTTTGTTGGAAGCGAGCTTCGATCTGAACGCCGGCTGTTTGCAAGGCACATTTATCGATCGTGTGTACAATAAGAGGGATGAAACCTCTTCAGACGACGCAACTGTACAACAGCTCGCCTCGCACACCCCGACTTACACGAGTACAATTTATTATATATATATATATATATGTGTGTTGAGAATATACGTGTTACAAATAAATGCCGAAAAATATATATAAAGAACTTAAGGAACACTACAGAAGCAATCAAATTGCGAACACATTTGTACTACATAAAAATTAATACACAACCCTTTGCGCGAAAAGATCTAAAAAGTTCAACTTTTTGTCACAATGAAACAGGCAGCACTTATAGTGAGACGTTGTTATCACGCCGACACACGCCGACACTCGCCGACTGTGACATCGGGAACGAGCGACATAAATATAATATAATTTTCATTTAATCACCTGTTTCATTTACCTGTTAATACTAAATGTTTAGAATTAAATTTCTCTCATCACAGAGACTTACACAGAGAAATCTTTATTTTATTTTACTCGTCTAAAGTCTATTGATATTAAAAGTTTAGATTTTTTTTTTTTGTATTCGCCTAAAAATACGAGTCATGTACAAAATAACGAGAGGAGTACAAGTTGGTTTAATGAGACCAGCCAGCTTAAATCTATTAACTTATTAATTTTAAACAAAAAAAAAACCCTATTAGTTATGATATAGTTATGTATTAGGTTACTGAGACACGCATTAATATAACTACGTTGTACTTTAAATCAAAGGTGGTACCGAAAATATTTTTTTTATTATACAAAGATGGAACAAAACGCCAATTGCTTATTACTTTAGAGAGAACCAATGCTATGAATACTAAAGGCAATCGATCAAGTCCTTCCATTATTATGATACAAAATTAATTACATTTTTTTTTTCAAAATCCACATCCGACATCCAAAGGATATTAATGGATACAAAAGAAAAATATATTCGATTAAGAAATGTTGGACGATATGCAACGTTTAAGATCCGAATCCAATTAGCTGTGGGAGATTGTTACATAAACAAAATGCCGGCTATATGACATCCGCCTGTGCGTACAGTGAGTACCTTACAACAAGTTCGCGTCTAACGTTACGCGCGGATGTCCGATAGTTTTTCATTCATAAAACGTTCGTGAATGAAAAACTCTAAACTATCCGTATCAAGTTGGGCGTTGCAAACTTATTTTGTAGGTACAGACGTCACGTCCAACACAACAGAGACAGCGCATGACATCTGCTAACAAAAAACTTAACGAACGACTTGTTCATACATCTAAAACTTATTCCAATTTTTATTTATTATTATTTTTTTTTTATTTATTTTAAACTACTAAGTAAAAAAATATGCGAAGCAGTATGTATCGTCATAAACGTGTCGATGGCAGTAGGAAACCTCTATTAAAATAAATATTTATCATCCGACTCACTGGTTAATATTAAAAATATTCTTCTTAATCACAGCTATCAGTCTGTCATAATTTAAATTAAGTATATTTTTCAGAATTGGATTAGTCGTTCATCACTTACATAGGTTTTTATTTTATTCAAGTACATACGAAGGTACAAAAGTGACTAATGTTAAGACGGTTGGAGTATTAGTGTACACAATACACGTCGGTACGTATAGAAACACGGGACAAAGGAAATCATATCGCTATATGAACGGATCACATTTGAAGGTAGAAAACATTGGTCGTACGAGATAATTTAATTAATTACGTATATAAAGAACGGTGCGATTATAAAAATACGCGAAACGTTGAATAATTAAATCATTTTTTTTATATTTTAACATTTTTTTCTTTTATTCACACAGGTACAACAGAGATCTAGATAAAGAATCGTAGGAATAATCTCCCATATAAGGATATGAATAATAATTATGCAGGATAACGAAAGCTCGTTTAAAGCGATGTCCTAATGCTTGGAGACTAGAGCAGTGTGTCGTGTAGTTAGCGAGCAGCAGCGAGTCTACTGCATCAATTAACTGTGGTGGGGGGTTGGCCATCATTCATATAAACTAACAGGAATCAAATGCAACCAGTGATGCACTCGTATATATATCAACTAGCTCCATATAACAACATTACACCGACCGGTTAAAAATATCCTCAAGCGATCACATTCATTATAAATTATCATATAGAGTTTTAGCTTACATTCAACATATTTTTTTTTTTTAATTCAATGGCCCTCTGTTTACGTGTAAAGTCACCTCAGTACATTATTTTGTATTAAACAGTTGTGTCGTTCAAGAACACCCTTTGTCTTACAGCTATATACCAATAATACAAAAATCCATTTACTATATAATTAAGGTAAATTTTAGATATTTTAAACACTAAAATGTAAAATATGAAACATCCTAAATAAACTCTGATATTCCAATTATCTTTGTTTTTTTTTTCTCTCTTTTAGACATTAGCTCAATTAATAAAATATATTCTTGAGTGACTATGACGACGAGAAAAAAAATAATAATTACAAACAAAAAAAAAAAATATAAAGAGGAGTAATAAATGCAATGCAATAATACTACCCAACCACGAATTCCCTTGTAACATGAAATTGTTTTATTCCAAGCTGCTCAGGACGCAACCTTAAAGTTTAACATCCGCTACAACTACATAGAAAGCCCTCGTTAGATTATATTTGGTATTCAATTAAACGCACCACGAAACAAGACTAGAGGAATGATTGCCTCTTGCGCCGACTGACCGCCGATAACCACGTCGTTAGGGAAGACTAGTTTCATTCAAGATATCACCTACGAATCTATTGTTAGGACATCAACGTACAAAAATATATATATAAAAAAAACAAAGTTAACAAGCGAAAACTTTTCTTTTTTTTTTTTTAATCTTATAAAATAAAAAGGCCATTTTGAATATTGTTCAATTACAACTATATAAGTGAAAAAGCTTACGACAGCGGGGAGTCCCCGTCAATGGCTACAGCTGTCCTAGTGTCATCTAGTAAGCATCGTTAAGCGTTGTAACGTCAAATAATTATATACTCATGAAATATTTGGTCCCTATAAGAATTATATATTGAAATAATTATCATGTCCGAGATCACATACAAATGCATACTAATGAAACTGATGAAACTTAAGTAGTATATAGATATATATATATTATATGTAAATTATTCTAGATCTCGTTGGAAGTCCAATAAGGCAAATAGTATGGCATCAAATAATAACGATATAGATTCAAGAGGGCGGTAGTGTACGCAATACGATGCATTACTTAAAATACAATGGTCCTTTTGTTAAAGATCATCAATTAAAATCTAATGAAAATGACGAACATAATTTGTTATTTATTTTTTTCCTTATTTTCGTTAAAACATCACTCGTGCCACGCGGAGTTTATATTAAGAATAAAATTATAAAAATAATAATAGTAACAACAACAATATGAGCAAACCAGTATATGAGATACATCAGCTAAATTAACACCGGAGCAGCTTGGATGGGAAGCCGATCGTGACGACGGCTGTTATAAAATAAATGGCTCCCGTTTGTACGTTCAATATTTATATTGTGATGCCAGAGATCCCAGAGCTATAGTCAAGACTATACGACAGGTGTCCGCTAATGGCAATAGAGACATCGACTTTGGCATACAAGTGTTATGGAATATTACATATGAACGGCCAGCAACACACGCACGACCTCCGACGGATCAGACACGAGATAAATAAAATTATATTAAATATTAATTCGGTTAAACTTCATGGAAACCAAGAAAATTGTTATAAATAAATAGATAAAAATATTTACACGTAAGTATATATAAAATGTTGATTGATGTCATAACACTTATAATAAAAGTAAAACATAGCTAAGCTCATTAATGATTACACAAGGCGAGGGAGGCCCCGCTGCACGCAGCCTTATATTGTCTACGGCTAGTCACGGCTCCCTTCACTCCGCTCCGTGCCTAGCGCACAATTCATTAAAATTACTTCAAGGAAACTATTTAACCTGCCATCGCTTACGGTAACGTACCACAGTTCATTGAGGCACAATCATTGGTTTTTTATTAATTGCTTTTTATTTTTTTCATTTTTTTTGTGTTTTTTGTAATTTTTTTTTTATTATTATTATTTCTTACATTTTATATCTATGATAATTATTATAATTACTTTTAGGTACGTAAATTTATTCTAAATAACAGAAACAAGTCACGAAAAAATGTTAGAAGTGAAAGCGTGAAGCGTATTAAAAATCTTTTAAGATTATATAATTCCACAATATATACATATTACAGTATAGGTGTAAGGTATAAATATACAACAACATAATAATAACACAGACTGAATTGCACGTGGCGCAATAGTGTGCAGGATAATAGAATATGCAGTCCTTGAACCGAGAGGAGATTCAATTAGTTGTCACAACCTGGCCGGCCGGCTCACCGACACACACCGACACACGCCGACACATGCCGCCACAGGCCGGCACATGCCGACACACACCGACACACGCCGACAAACAACCACTACACAACTAAACCACAACACCTATAATATTATGTCTCTTTATAATAACATCATACTCATTACTTAAGTACTCTTTACATTATAACTGACTAAAAAACTTCAAGGCATGACATCATCCGTCTTTATACTATGGACAACGTATTCTAAAGGGCACTGGTTCACTATACATTCGGTCACGGCTCGTCTAGATTCATTAAAAAATGGAAAATTTTTATAAAAAATTAATGTATGAACTTTATTGCTGTAATAAATTCACGTTACCACCAGGCTACCGCGTGGAGGCGACGTCCGATATCTGTGACGACACTAGACAATAAAATTATTTATCCTATCAAATCGACATCGTATAAAAGAAAAAAAATAATAATAAAGAAGAATCGATAAAACGAGAGAATCCTCACATAGATTGAGCTCGAACAACAATAGAATTGACACCTGGCTGTTATGTTAGCGTAGCTTCACTATTGTTGGCTTTGACAATAACAATGCCATAGGAACATCAGATCATAAAACCCGTACCGCAAATCAATTTGGAAGATATGTCTTAGAGGATGCTGTCAATGTACCGTACACCGCGCTCATATCTTTGATAAACATTCTTTGGCACCTAACAATAAAATTTGTTTTCATCGTCCTAGATAAGATCCGCAAGGCCTTTCATCTATTGCATACACCGTGCCTTCAAAAATACTATTCATTATCCAAAATTACTATTAATTTGTATTAAAAATATTCATCGTCACATATAAAGTGACACACAGCTGGTCACGCTGCGTACAGTCGGTGATCTTTCTGCAACAAGCGATTCGAAAAAGGCGTATTTTTTATCATTAATAATAATAATATGCAATCGATAAAGTGGCAATATTAAAATACCGTACCAATCGGTCCCTATGTGACAATTATATAGTAATGAGAAAAAATGCTAATATTGTTACTAATTGAACACATCATACACCAAACATTAAAAACTAGACACTAAGGATCCGATGCGAGCTGACGGGCTCAGGGCACGCGCTCAGGGCACGCGCTCACAACATAACCGCAATCACCATCGACTTATTACATTAGTTTGTGAAGAGTCCGCGAGTCGGGCCTCGATAAGGTACAGCGATCACTTAACCTCTAACTTAGCACTACCATACAATAGTAATGTGTAATTAAAAGATCACTGGAAGATGCTCGAAATACTAATAAATATATATTGATATATATATATCATGTACATTTATATAATAGTCAATCGCTTATTGTGACCGAGACAGGTCGAAGCGTGGTGGGTGGGAGCCGCCTCTACTTAGCCATTCCCTTTATATATTGGTAATGATATATTTTGGCAGAGTATCTCTGTGGCACACCATCAATAAATTAAATATTAAATAAAAATAATGTAAATAAACTTTCATCATAACGAACATTTACAAGTGCGATCGTTGCCGTAAAATATCAATAGGATGCTTATCGTAACCTACGACAGGACTTACCGCTAACTTACATCTACGATGATTTAATACCGAGAGAACTACCGCTACAAGTATATTATTAACAGAATATCTAAAGCATATGTCACTTTGAATAACGTTCAAATTGAGCCTATAGAAAATACCACAAATCTTTTATTAAATAGATATTGATATGGCTAAATTTAAGTTAGAACTTTATTCTTACCTATACACAAAAGTGTAATATTTTAAATTACCGTCAATTATTATAGTACTTTATAACACTTCTCACAAATGTATGTAATATAAAATGATAAAACAATTTTCAATTTAATATATTAGGTTACCCTTACATTAATCGTATAATCTAGATAATCGTTTCATATATTAAACATAAAGTGGCACTTGAATCACAAATACTGGAAAAAATTTGGGGAAACATTAGCATCGGCGGAGGCCGAGCCCGCGGCAAGACTTCGGCCGAGGAGACGCTACGGTGCTAGACGCTACGGCACTACGCGGTACGCACTAAGCACTTCCAATCTCATCCGTTACGAGTTTGTTATATTCATTACAATTACAACTAATATAATAAAAACTTTCGATTCGGGCGAAATGCACGTAATTTTATTTTATTGCTGAATAAAAATATCACTATAAGAAAAAACGAAGACTCGTTTCGAGTGAAAATTTTAAAACGGAATAAATAATCATATAATACGACAGCGTATGAGATAAAACCACAAAAAAAACACGAAAGAAAATCGGAACGCAACAGCTCGAAGACGTAACAGCAACAGCCCTCGAGAGCAACAAAAATAAATACAGACTAAGATAAGGCCACGGGACGTGTGACTGAGGTAGCCCGCGACGCAACTACTCTACTCCGACACCCCACGCTATTTGGTTACACGCGGCGCGCCTCGCCGCCCTCACAACGATCATTGATCACACTAAATCTACATGAACACTTACGAAACAGTAGACTATAGTACAGGACAGTCGGCTGAGAGCGCTAACGGCGCGACGCGTCCGGCGACGTGACTAGGCGATTAATATAAGTAGTCCTCCCCGCGGGGACGGTAAAGCGTAATACAACTAGACAGAGTGGCTCCGGTGCTCAGGACACGGACAGGCAGGACTCGGCCAGGCGGACGGCCAGCTCCCGGGGGTCGTCCGAGCCCGTGGGCGCCGGAGTCAGCGCTTAGATGGACTCGCCGCCGAGCAGGTCCGGCGGCAGGAACGAGTTCAGCGACGAAGGAGTCGCGCGCTGCTCGTGCTGCTCCTGCCACAGGCCGGGGAAGGCGCCGTTCCAGCCGTCCTGATATCACAACGTCACCTTAGTACGTTAATTACACAACGTAACATATTTCACACATTAGTATTATCATACATTATAATTCTAACAACCAAAGCTAATCGCTCATAAGAGTATTTTTTTACTTGACGTAAGTTTATTAATTATACCTTAGAGGCTCCTCCGCGCCAGGCGCCGCCGCCGCCAGAGCCCAGGTGTTGCAGTATCAGCTGCACGTCAGACTCGGCCGGCGACTCCGCGAAGATAGTCGTGTTGCTTAGAACGCAGTTGTTTAATGCCATCTGGGCCTAAAACACACATACCGTGTGAAAACCCTAGCTGGAAATCGGTTTCATTAACAGCTAAGTAAAGTACAGTAAACGGTATTACCTTAGCCGCCTCTTCGCGAGTCGAGTAGCGAGCGAGAGCGAGTCCCTGGTTGAGGTAGAGGTGGAAGTTTTGCAACGGGCCGTGTTGCACACACAAAGTCTTCAAAGTTGATCCGTCGATCTATATAGAAAAAATATATTTTTTAATTACCATCTTTGGTTGTTTGCCATTACATACTTCTTTTAATATTTAAGGTAATGTACCTGAGCAGTGAGATTTCTCAAAAGCAGCCAGGTAGATGTCTGCCACGAGGGGGCAGCACGGGAGTTGACGTGGTGCTGTGGCCACTTATTGAGTCCGGGAGGGGCGGGACGGGGCTTCGCCCCCCAAACGTCTAACGGCTTTAGTCCGCCGGCGCTAGTGGCTGGCGGGGCGTAGCTCCAAGTGGCGGAGGACAGCGTCCTCTCCCCGCCGGGCGGCGAAGTCTTTCCTCCGAGCATGTCGCTGTCCTTGATATTGGTCAAAGATATCGGTGAACGTACGACTGATCCAGGTGTCATGGCTGGGTCGTCTTCTACATTCTTCATTTGATTGCCCTAATGGAATGAAGAATCATTTGATGTTGGTATTAACTATTATGTGATCATCAAAATAAAGATATGACGTGCTGAATAATTATCGAGCTTCATTAGACAAAAAACGTTACGTTTTGATATTCATCATCTTTATATTAAAAACTAAAGTGTTTTATTGCCTTAGCATTTATGATCAACAAGATAAAAAAAATAAACTCAATAAGTTGTCTATTTTTAAATATGATAATCAGGCTTTACAGATTGGTTGACATTTAGGAAATTTTTCTTTTTCTTTGCACTGTAGAAGACAATCTGATTTATAGCAAGTTATACATACTAGGCCAATTAAGACATACTTAATATATAATTATGGACTAGTATATGTTACCTTCCAAGGCTTTCCAGGTTCGAACTCAGGGACCAGGTCGTATGCAGGCGGATGCGAGGGGTGCGAGGGCCAGGCGTCTTTTCCGTCTGCCACATCTGAACCATCGCCCCAACCTTCCGAGCGACCCATGCCCCAGGTACTATAACAATGGCTCATATTATAGAAACTTATGATTTAAAAAGGCATATGCTCACAGATAGCCTTAAAACTTAAGCTAAGATTATACTGCTTAAACTGAAGTCTGAGTAGATTTGATGGTAGTGAATACTATTTGCTTAAGTATTATTAAATTCATCAAAATGGAAAAAACTTATAAATTTTATAACTCTGGCAATTTTTATAAATAGGAAAATAGTGTACTTTCTCATGAGAATTCAATCAATTTCCATATTATTATTTATCTTTTAATATATAATGCATATTAATCAATGATATCTACATATAAATTGAATATTATTTTGAATGTATTTATTTTTATTACCATTTTTTTTAAGTATTCAACACTTATTTGCATGTTTTTCTCTTTTAGAACTGTATTTAAGATATTATCTGTTGGTTATAACATTAACGCAACCTTTGTAAACATCTGTATGCCTTTTTAGGATATAAATACCTATGTATATAAAATCATTTTTATCTATATATTCTTGTGTGTGATAAAGAACAAATGAATACTATTATACTCACGTATCAGGCTGCAAACTAATCTGATTGAGTTGCGGGCTCGTGGTAGACTTGGCGGTGCCGGGGGCGCGGCTGAAGTCGGTACCCTCACCGTCTTTATCCAACGAAGGCAGCTTCCACTGGTTCAAGCGGGACTGCTGGTTACCGCTACTACCAAAGCCCTATAAGAAGGAGGTTTAATGAATTGACATTTCTAGAACTACAATATGTATGTAATTACAACAATCTGCATTTGTAAAACTATAGTTTGATTTCAAATGTATTTTTATTTTTTTTTAATTTTAATCTATAACTTCAACCACACAGAGTTTGCGAAATAACTAACGACAACATAAGTGTTGAAATGAAAAATAATATTATTTCAGTACATTTTTATTACAATTATTAAGGATTTCTTGACAAATATCGAGAGAGAGATGCATCAATATATACATACATATATAGCATGTATATGTATGTATGTATATAGCAATTATTTCTGAAGTATATAGTGCACAAATTAACTCACAGACTGAGAATCCTTAGAGATTGCCATCTCGCTAAAGTTTTGCTGCATATTTGACAAATGGTCATGGGGCTGCTTAAACAGATCCGATGCTGCAGCTTGCTGCTTCATATACAGCGCTTGTTGAGTTGTGATTTGGTTCTATTAAAAAAAAAAAACAGAAAGAAAGATTAATAAAATTTTTGCTAATATAAAATAAAACATACTTCTCTGTTATACACTTCAATGTTTTTATGGACTAAAATATATAATCATATATTTTTTTATGTGTGTAAGTTACAAAACTAACAGAAAAAAATCAACTCTACAGGCATACAGACAGACACAATCCTGAATATTTGATGCAAAAAAGTCATTTCATTCTATGAATGTGTTAAAATACCTGCAAAGCTTGAATCTGTTGTTTAGCTTTAGTTATTTGCATGGAATACTGCAATGTCAAAGTCGAGTTAGCTTTCGGTATGGCCAACTGGTGCTGGTTGACAAGTTGCTGCAAGACTTTTATCTGGAAGAGTTATCATGTGTGAGTTACTAGGTAATGGTTGTCTTAGATATAAATCACTTATCAACAGATTTAAATTCTAATTTTACATAACTTAATACAAATTTGAGAGCAGAAAATATAATGAATTGAAATTAATAGTTTTAAGAATTCACAAACAATGATGTTATGTCATACTGTAATTAAACGGAAAAAAAAAAAAATTATTATAAACTTATTTCATAAATAAAGGTTATCACAGAGTTCAACCAATTTTTTTTCTACAATGGAATCTATAATCTATTTGCATACAATAGACAATCGGTATAACAACCATAGATTGGCAATTCATACAGACTTACTTAGTATTCATAAGATTGAATTACACGATAAGCAACGAGGTTACTAGCAGGTTCTTTTCAACCACAAAAAGCAACTTTACATTTAATTCTGACTTAGTTTCTAAATTATTTGTCCTATTCTAGTCCTAGTCAAAAACAAAAAAAAAATTATGTATTTAAACTTATCAAGAAAACGAGTTGTATAGTTTATATACTAAGAAAAAGAAGCCGAGTTGTGTAACGGAAACCTAAGAAGCGATGTGCGCAAATAAGGCAGAGCAAATCAAACAAATACATGTTTACTGTTACTGTATATCCACCGTGTAGTCGAGTGCACAATACAGTTACGTATCACGGCCATATCGGAAACACTGATCTCACGAATATGGAACAGATTTGATCAGTTGATAATAATGAGTAATTAATTCTCTTAAACGTTAAGAAAAATAATGTATCACAGTTTAAAGCCATATTTGGTTATTTAATATTTTGTAAAAATTATAAAACATTTCTATACGGAACTGTTGCAATAATTTGATATTCTTAGCTATTTGCTTTAAGTATTTATATACATATTATAAGGAACTTTAAAAAGGTTATGTTATTTTTCTTCCTCTAAAATAAGATTATTTTTGTTAGAGCGGAGAATATCACAAATCAATAATTTTGAATTGTATTCACATTAATACTTTTCTTCAAATATAAATCTGAGTTAATGTTCATTGTATTGTGTTCAATACCTTTTAATACAAAAAGGGCCATACTGTGTACAATGATAAATCGTAGCAGGTGGAAATGAACCAAAAAGTTGTGATAGTGCTGCCAGAATAAATAGATTTTTCACTCTTGTCTTGAAGGACACCCAAATTTTAGGAAGAAGGAAACCTAAACAACAGATAGTTAACCATAATAGTTGTACCAATCCCTGGCTGTGATGACCAGGATGAAGAAAGTTTATGCCCATCAAAATGTGAGGTCTAGAAAGCATGTATTAAGATCGCCATAGGTCTATCCAAAAGTAAAAAGGAGTGACTCTCAGAAGTGTATCCCATAATATAGTGGCTAGCTGTTTAATATGGTTAGAACATGTCTCATAACAACTTACTTGCTGCAATAGTTGGTTGAGCAGCACCAGTGTTTGTGGTGCCAATGGCTGATTCAATATCTGATGGTTCAAATAACCTGCGGACACTGCCATCTGGATCTGCTGAACCAGCATGCGCAATTGGGCAGTGCTCGGTTGGCCACTGCTGCCCGTTCCACTGTAGCAAACAATTGGTTTCAAATATTATATATTGTTTCTTAGACTTAATCTAGTTAAAGAAAACAGAGTCCATAATTTATAATAGATGGAAAAAATATGGAAGTATCATAATGAATTTGTGAGATTAAAATGAATATAATATGGGTTTATATTACGATTTTCTAATATATAAATAGTGATTAAGTGTTGTAGTTACCTATTAGGGTTGTATGAAGGGTGATGCTGCACTGCTGGCGGCGGCTGCTGGTTAAGCAGCTTCTGTACCACAGCTGGTGACACGGCCGGCACGGACGGCTGCGGCGGGAAACCACCCGAGTGGAAATTGTCATCTCGTCTCCAACAGTCGCCTCGCGCCGCCGCCAACATGTCCAGTGCCTCTTCCGCGTTCATGTCGCGACTGCGGAGTGCAGCTTCGGCCTCTTCTTTCTTGTAGCCCATCTCGACTAAATATCTATACAAAGAATGAAATTAAATCTTAGTAGTCGAGGGTCGTTGAGAACGACAATAGTTATTAATGTTAACATTTACCTGAACTGCTTACTATTCCACACCACCTCCTTGGGCAACTGTTTTCCCAGAGCTCCGCTCGGTGGTGGCTTTGGTCCTCCCCACTCGCCGATGTCGTCAGGCCAAGCTGCAGCCGGGCCGCTAGGCTTCGGTTTAGGTACGGGCCAAAGTGTCGGCCCGCTGGGGTCTTGCCAGGAGCAATGAACGTCGCGTTCGCCCCAGCCGTGTGATTCTTCCCATGGACCGTTGCGCTGAGCGTGGGCGGCCCACACACCGTCGGGTTTCGTAGGAGCTGGAGCCATGCGCTGGGAAGGTGGCGGTCCCTGAGGCGCTCCGCGAGACATACCACCCATCCCACGCTGGGCCCACAAAGACGTGCCGTCGTCAAACCCGGTGCCTCCACGACGAGCCGCCGGTGGAGACGGCTCCTCCCAGCCGGCAGATTTAATCGCTTCCTTAGGTCCCTAAATACAAAGGTTCAATATTGAGAACAAAAATTTTACACTTTAAAAATGAATTAATCCAGATTAAACATCAACATACCTGACCGCCCCACTGACTGACGGCTCCGCTGGGCATCATTTTATTGGGTCCACCTGGGTGTTGATGGTGTTGGCTCCACATGTCGCCGTTCAGACGACCAGATATGCCCCCACGAATGTCATGTCGTGGGTCCGACGGCTGTTGACGTGGGTCAGGCGTGCGGTGCGGATCCAGACGTGGATCTGCTGGTCTATGCGGCTCACCCCAGGCGTTCCAATCATCCTTCTTGGGAACTCCCCACTGCTGGGTGTGTTGTGGAGGACCAGCGGGCCACTGCTGGGCGGGAGGTGGACCGTTCCATACATTAGCAGAATCTGAGGCATCGTCGTCTTCACCCCATGTACCTCCGATATTCGTTGTCGGAGTGTGACCCCATGGAGTTTTCGTCGCCGGAGGTGGTGGAGGTTGACCTCCATTTCTTAAGTTAGCTTCCCATAAATCAGTTCCGAGGAAAGCACCATTATTGACATTTGGTTTCCAAGCAGGTTGCCCGGCAGCTGCTGGTTCCACTTTTGAACCTGGTTCTGGTGATCCAGGTACATCCCAATTTGTATCTTGGTTAACGTGTTGCTAAAATAAAAAGTATATGTATCGATAAATACAGATAGAGATGCAAAACGTGTCCATATATGGTATATTATAGTATAAATACTTACACCTCCCCAACCATCCTGGCTAAACAAAGCTTCCCTCATTGAGTTCAATTGCTCAATTTTAGCTGAAGATGTGTTGTTGGTACTATTACCATTTCCATTTCCACCATTAGGTCCATTGGAACTTATAACATTATTTGATGGGTTGCTTCCACTATTCCCATTGACAGCATTATTTGTACCTAAATAAAGGAAAAAAAATTATACATTATATGATCAATTAATTAATCGCATGTTAAAAATATGCATAAAAATAATAATCTTATGTGTACTCACCATTATTTGTAGGTGCACCATTATTATTGGTTTGTGCATTTGGCATATTAGGTGGTGAGCTCTGCCAACTTTGAGATGCTGCACTGGTTGGTGGAATTTGACTACCATTACCCTTGTTGCTGTTCACTGTAAACAGGTTCCATTAAATATCTTGCTAATAACACTAAGTATAATAATTATCATTACTGATTATGCAGGTTACTAACTGTCAGCTTGAGAGGTGGGTGGCCTGTTGGTATTGTTCCACTGTTGAGTATTGTTTGTTCCATTATTGGATTGGCCACTGGAATTACCACTCCAGTTTCCAGCTAGTGACAGTTCAATAAACAAGTTAGAACATATGTCAATATATATATATATATATTTAGAGACTTCATGAGCAAATATGGCAGTCTTACCAGTATTGGAAGCAGGTGGGCTACCCCAGCCACTTGCAGCATTAAGTGAGGTTTCCCCTCCTCCTCGCAGCCGTAACTGACGTGGGACTCCCCATGAATCCATGTCACTCTTATACATTTGCTTGATCTTTTGTCCTTCATTTTGTAATAACTCCAGCATAGCATCCATTGTAAGGTCGCCATTAGCAAAAGTTTTCAATACTGATCTTGTTGGTGACTTGCTGCCAACTTCCAATTTCTTATTGTCATGGTTGGCTACAGATTTGTCATAAGTAATCATTCGAGATTTTGTTTTCGATATCAATTTGTGAGCATACTTTTCATTATCTAGTTGCATCTTATCAATGCAAGGCTCATCTTTTATAATACAAACTGAGGATTTAAAAGCGTAATCAGCCTTGTTCATATACTCTGGCGCTTCTAACGCCATCTTATACTTTAAGTTAAAGCTACTGAAATACGGGTCACTGTAAGAGATACCCTGGACTGTTATGGCGTTATTCTTTAAAGGAATGCAGTAGTTAGGCGTTTCGCCAATCATTTGGTTTTGTTGGATACTATCAACAAATTCTACATTATAAATATTATTATCTACCATTTTTACACTAACTCGCTGACTTTCATTCTTCTCTTCGACTCGCTTATAAGCACCAAAATTTGTGTTCACCACCAACATTGAGGTGGTACAATTACATTGCATTGGTTCGGTAACAGTATCAATATTGGAGTAACAATTATCCTTAATTAAATGTGGAACACATATTATTACAGAAACATTAGACATCAGACGATTATTATAAATAGAATAATTTTCTACAATATCCACCTAGTATTATACTTATTTTCACAGATTGCATATTGTTTCAATTATAAACTAAGTAACAATGGTTCGTAGTGATGCAGTCAATAAAGCAGGTAGCAGTGTTTTGTGCCTCTATGGCAGAGGGCAAGGTGAGATCACCGCTGGAAGCTGCTTCGGACGCGCCTCTAGCCCCGATTGGCCCAGCCCTAGGAAACAATAACAACAGTCAACATGGTACACCTCGATTCGATACACAATTGACATCAAATGAAATAAGCGAAATTACACACCTTATAGGACGGACGAGAGGCTGAGCTGTATATCACAGATAATGCGGGCTCGGCAGATCCTAAGAGCAGCTTTGCGGTCGGCTCGATCGTTTCACTTTTTCTACAATAAAATATAAACGAACAAAGTTTTAACCACCAATAAACTAAATAACGACATCTGAAAAATAATCGATAGTGACACGAATAAGCACTTTTGAGGTTACCTCAAGGACTATGAAAAGTTTTATTATCGAAATAGATCATATTCTAACAAAATATTGTTGACTTTCACAAATTTGTTGTTATTTTATAACGAGAATACTGTAATTGCGTCGCAACACAACTCGATAAGCAGTATTGATATTCATATAGGTATGTACTCCGCTTTGCAACATTGAGTATGCCATCCGACAACTGTACCCACTAAACACGGAAAACAGATACACTTCGACAATTATAACGTTTGATTTAGTTGTATCTACATTTTTACATCACAAACTTATTATTTTCACAGGTATGTACCTACCATTTAGATACTTGTACATTTCGGCCTTGAGTCTCGATGTTGAATATCTACAGAGTCGTATACATCTATCTACTCTTTATATTTATCTACAGTGCCTATCTATACCTAGAGTGAAAGTCAGTACGACCTATTAGAAGTAAATTCAAGCTAGAATTTTATACCCTATTATCACAAAACATATAATAGAGTTACACATAACGAATATGATCAAAATATTAACAAATAATACAAATATACTAGAGAAAATACAAAAAATTCTTACGTGACACGAACGAGCACAACGGTGTTATATTACTAGACGGAATGAGACAGTAAATTTAGTTTCATAGTGACATTCCATAAGGTAGAGAGAGACAAAACATACGCCTGAGAAAGCGATGCCATAAATGCTAAATACGTTTCGGGACGTTCTATCTACATTTAACAAAAAAAGGATATCTCACTAAGCATACCTTCGTTCAATTTAGGTGTTGGCACAATAACTATGTAGATTTATACAAAATCACAATCCCAAACCCCCGAGAACACGGCTTCGACGGCTGGATGGAATGATTTCGTCGTCGGGGTTCGCACGAAGAGTTACATTACACGCCCCATTTCAGATGAGCACTACCTCGCCACTAACATACGAATGACTCAGGGTTTTTACAATGGTCGAGTTATAGCAATTTGCTTTGAATATATACTTATGTCTATATGTATTGTAATATATTGTATAATACATAAATACCGTACACGACTTTAGATGTTCCTATTATGTTAGATTATGAACTTTAAGAATGTGATTTCAAAATTGGTTACAATTCTGTTTTACACGTTTTTATTCTTGTAAGCAATATGAACTTGAGAGCGAAAATACAAACGTCTTTTTATTTTATAACCCACCATTTGCAAAAAGCCTAATCATACTGACATCAGAGCTACTTACCCGTCCATTATTATCGATTGTATTATATTTACATTAAAACTTATAGAGAGACGCTTAATTCGTACCATGCCTATACAAATGACTAGGTAAATGGGTAGGTATTATATTGTAAACAATATATATTTTGAACGATTTTAGGGTGAGCGTCTTTAAGAAACATCTAAAAAATCAAAGAATTTTAGATTTATATAGACATGTCTCTTGTTTTATCTAGTCATATCATTGTGAATTATATTCTGCAGCCTTTTCTTGACGATTCCTATTCTCTTTTGTTTGGAAATATTATAATCATAAAATTCTATATACATATTCTTTATGGAAAAACACAGAAGTAATTTATTTTTCAATCCATATAGCACATTAAAAATGATATAATTTTTGGGTTATTACCTACTAAGGAATATGTGTAGGCTATTAATAGAAAAAATAATGCAAAAGTTTATAAATTGCGTAATGTTCCTTTTCTTCTTAAAACATGCAAACAATAACTATAAGGGGTGAATGAGATCGTTAAATAATAACATGGCTTATATTTTTGGTTTTTTAGTTTATCGTTAAATATGGATAAAACATAACAGTTACATTAAATCCGATCAGGGAATAGGCTATGGTAAAGATTTAAACATTTAAATAGCTGATAATTATTTATATATAAAACATAATATTAGGGTTCAGTGCTATCAAAATAAATTAGGTGGTAACCTACGTATGAACTACGAGGTGTCAAGAAATCTATTTATATATTAAATTGTCTTCTCTGTTTATATATAAACTGTTTTTATTTTCCTACTCCATTCGAAAATAACCTTAGATGTATGCAGAGATACGTATAGATAGTATATCTTTTTTTAACAAATTTAATGACCTAGACGGTGGTGACCGGAATCATGTAATCTTAAGTATAGCAATATCACAATTAAATACGATTGTATATTGTAACATTTGTTGTTTCCGAACAACATCAATTTCTTTAAAAATTGCTTAATTATGAATTTTAAACGCTTCCTAAAGATTTCATTTATTAATTCTAATAGGATTATTGTACTGTATAATATACTAAACAGAACGCTTAACGCTATTCCACATTATTTAATGTTTTCCGAAACTTCTCGGTTTGAAGGATTCGCCTTACTTTACGATTTTCATGATTCTCAAGATAGGTTTAATATCGCCAAATAAAAAATTATTGTGAGTCATCGACTACAGAATAAAATAAAAAAAAACCGTGACGTAGCTATAGATATTAGAAAAAATCAGTTTACTGTTTTGTCCAAAGCATCTCATGAGTTCCGGAACACTAAAATCGATTAATATTGACACTTGACAGCATAACACTAACCACCTAAATAATATATATATAA
>DVQP01000570.1:0-21302 GCA_018231745.1 Danaus eresimus
GTTGATACGCCAGCATTAATTACTTGGCACGGAAGCAAGCAACATAGGCTTTGAATCACGAACAAATTGATAGAAACATGGATCGAAGCGAAGGCTCTCGGATTACGAAACGATTGCCAACTGTTCCCGTTACTCGACACGGTATTAAACTAGTCATCATTTACGTAGTATTGCAGAAATCGAAAGCTGAATGTGTCCTTTTCTTAGGCGTCAGTTCAATTTGGATCATAACAGTTGATAATTGCAGGCCACATTTAAAACTAATTTATATCTTGTCGTATATAGATTACGGTATATCTTCAAGAAGGGTTCGGAAATAATGACAATACGAAAGGAAAATTAGTTACACCCTCTTTTACATCTGTATACAAATATCAGAAAACTTTTTTGTTTTTTATTAAAAATAAATCTAAAATGTAAATAATTGTACATTTATTAATGTGTACATACAAAGCTAACGCTTAATTTTTATTAATTCTGTTTCCTTATTTCTCATCTAAGATTTTTAAGAGCTGTAATTATTTACATTATAAAATTGTCCTTTGTTTATAACCCGAAGACTATGAAATTGAAGCACACTTTTATCTAGCTTTGCATTGTTCATAATCTGTAGAATACTAAGAGACAGGACGAGTTGGAATTTGCTAATAAAAAATATTTTTATAGTTACTCGATCTTCATTTTATCTGAAAATATTATTTAGTTAATTAAACGATCTGCCTTCTAGTCATATTTTATTGAATTTACTATTTTTAATTCGTAGATTGTGAATTAATGTTCACAAAGTACATATAACAGTAAAAATTTTGCAAGACTGTAGCAAATATGATTATGACAGTCTGTACAAGTGTATCTCGATTGTTGAGAATGACCCATTATTGATGGATCATAACTTTTTATCTTCATTTCACAGCGCCAAGGTGACAAAGTGTCCTGTATTATCTACATACTATTGAAAGAAACAAAAATTGAGTAGTGGGTTTTGTTTGATTTGAGGAAAAATTCTATACGTACTATTAAATAAGGAGCTTAAAAATGCTCTTTAAAAAAATATCATGGGTAGCTTATTTGTAATAAATATATTTTCAAATAATATCAAATATGTTATGATAATGCCTCCCAATGGTTTTTATGTTAGTAAAAAAGTCGCAAATTCCTTTAAAACAATAAAATAGTTTTCACTATTAAACAATACTAAGTAGAAGTTATTATTTTACTACAAAATAGTAGTTTTAACTTTAAATACTTTTTGAAAATTTAGATTAAGATTTTTTTATTAATCATAATTTGAAATACTCTTTTGTGTCATATAACTTTGAAAATGGAATTAAGATTAATAAAGCAGTAGAAAATTTTAAACTACGATATTGTAAAAGTTTTTATTAGAAACAGCTTAGTTCTAATTAAAATTGTAGAAGTGGACTCATTGTGTTGAATTCAGTTAAGGTTGAAGAGGACTGATATTTATTTCGCTTACAATAATTTAAAATTCAAAGCGCTGGGGCAATTCAAAACCTTACAACTACATAAATACTTTTCATAGTATTGTAAATTTATGCAATTGTTCAATAAAATTTTTAAGCAGCGTCCATTAAAATTTGTAAAACTTCTGTTTAAAATCAATTTGGCTTATATGATTTTTAATTTTTGCATTTGGTCTCTGTTATATTGACTGGACTTGGGCGCTATTATGAGTCAAATTGATATATATACATATATGTATTCCTGAACATTTTCGTTATACGCGCGTATGAAAGCTGTTCTTGTTAAATGCATTTGAAATTCTACATGATTTTGTAAAACTAACGAATGAGAAATAAAATAGGAGAGACAATCTCTTTCAGATGACTCCGACATTCCGCAGGAATTCCGTTATGTTTTATCCGCTTGAATATGAGTGATCATCGCTCTTAAACAATTTAACAACTGCTTTACATAACAACCATTAGTCATAAACAAATACCATATTTTTTAAATTATTTCTTTCAAACATCGTGTCAGAATATACTCAAAAGCGAGAAATAAAACTACGATTAAATAGATTTACAGTGAAATACAACATTCAACTCTTTCAGGCTAAATTGAATTCATTAGAAAAGACTGACCACAATATTTCAAAAGCCGCATCAGCAAATCCTGTTTCTATTTGATGAAGTATTCATAACAAATTACCGATTTATATTTTACTTCTAGTATATGCGATTTGTTTTATATTAAAGTTATTATTTTAAAATAAAATCCATTATAGATAAATCAAAAGCCGTCCTTCCACTCTCTCCTCAGAGGCATTACCTCTGTAACCAACTTCACATTATTTATTAGAAATTTCTTTTATAGTATTACACATTTAATTTTTGATTTAATAAAGATTATGTTAAGAAGGTTAATACAGATCGCATCCACATTCATAAGTAATAAGTAAAATTCGAAATAAAATGTGACAATGACATTATTTTGTTCTCAACGAAATTTTGCAAGATATGATGATTCTGGAAGAAACGGTTAGATGTCTATAATCAAAACAGTTTTAATTAAGTTAATTAAGAGAGAAACGCTACTTTAATCAAAATTAAAACCATTCTGTGTAGAATTAAAACAAATATAAGTTTTATTATATGTCTCGCGACAGTCTTAGATCTCATTACGTATTTAAATTAACATAAAATCGTCAGAATATTTGATATCTATATAATAAACAAAACGCTGTGAGAGTCTAATCTGTTTGAGAGTCTCTTCTGTAAGAGGGTGGTGTGTCGCTTCGTGTAAGACATATGACAGTTTATCTTAATACAGTAAAGACTTAAATAGTTACAGAAGTCATAATATGTTTGAACAATATATATATTTTTTAATAAAGACATGAACTTTATATTCAAATGCCAAGTCGCATGGCATTATAAGAATACCTATTATATATTACAGCATGAGACGGTCTAGCCTACATATATTATGTGGATCATTATTTCGCCAGCATCATTAATTCAAACGTTAAAGTTGAAAGCATGATTATCCTTTAAGACGTAGGTTCAGTGACATAATAATTTAAATAAGATTTTAAATAAATCTTCCAAACTTATATTTATTACCAAGCAATTTAATATAACATAATTTATATTATTCTTTAGTTAGTGTTCTTTGATTATTTTATATATGATAATTATAATATTTTAATTATGTTTTGTACATTAAGAAAATCGTATCCCGGCGACTATTTTGAATTTTCTATTCAAAAGTACCAAAAAATATTTTTTACATTATATGTCTTTTGCCAAAAACTTCGGATGTAAGCTTTTGTTCAGTTTTACAAAAAATAACATAAATTCAAATGAGTTTACACCAAATAAGTAACTTTGTTGTGAATCTGTTGTGAGCAACTGTTTAAAATAAAACAATAAAAACTCATTTCAAATAATTTTAACCTTACAATTTCAGAACGTAGCTATAAAGTTTTTAAATTAAATTATGTTTGACGTACTGTTACAAAACAAAACCAAAAAGTAATTGAAATAAAAAATAAAGCAGTGAATTTCCAAAGAAATTAACTTTTACGATATTGTATTTATTAACAATGAATATATTTGTTACAGCACAGTCGGCGCTGAACGCCGGCCTGGCATGAGGTTTCAACGTCGACCGCTACCTTACGGCTTACCCCCTTTAGAACCCATCGTTAACTTACCCCACATCCTCCTTACCCTTCATTTAATCCTCAACATATTACTAACTCCCATACAGATGGTCGATTACAATATTTCAGAACATATTCATAACGAAGTCAATGTAATCAAACGTTATAAGTTTCATACAAAAATTGAAACTACCAACGATTTCAAGTATTACGATTCTGCGGAACAAAATTCTTATTTGAATAATGATAATAATCTAACCGTAAGCAAATACCAGGAGCTACTTAATAGATTTAGGAGAAAACGGAAGGCGTATAATTTTATTGAAATTACGCCTAAATCAGAATATAATAATATTACAATTGATAATAATATTTTTACGAAAATGTATTCGGATGATTCAAAAATGAGCAATAATGATTTAATAAAACAATTTAAACATGATAGTGTTTCGAATACAATGAAAAGTATGGTGAATATAAAAGATAGCTTGAAAGAGCATCATTCAAAGGTTGAAGAATTTAGAAACGAAACTATGGGAAAACTTAAAATTGATAAAGAGACGCAGACAAAACTCTTCTATGATTACGCAACAACACTCAATAGAAGTATCGTCAGACAGAGTGATGTTGTAACAGAAAAAAAACCGAGTCTTTTCAATAACAATATAACCTATTCATTTCGAGATTCTGCAACAAATAACTCAATTATACTTTCCAAAGACCGTCCCGAACCTTCAATTAAAAACAACCTCACCATAAAAAACGACTTAGCTAACAGTAAGTATCATTGTCTAAGACCTTTCTTTTTTATGTCGTGTTATTTACTATTAGTGAATTAGAAACATAAATAACAATTATCTAATTTCACGTACGTTATACTTATATAATGTTTGGGGACCGTCATTTTATAAAATATAAATTGTATTGAAGGAATTAATTATTAATGTAACGAAGATTTTCACATATACTATGCGATTTATCATGTTATATTTTAACCGACCTTTCAGTAACCTGGTGTATTACAATATATAAGGGGGTTACTGACATTATGTGAACTACATAAGGAGTAAGAAAATTCTTACAACAAATCATTGGCGGTGTTCATACAACGAACTGGCGGATACTTTTATCTCCTTTGCCCGTGATCAGGGTTGTTGTTAAATAGCTGAAACGTCACATAAAATGTAATATATTAAACGAATAGAACTTTCAGTTTATCCAAAAACCATTAAAATGTTTACCGTTGAAAATCTCAGATATCATTGTATGCAAAGAATTATGTATATACCAATGTATCTTAAGATATAAAAAAAATTAAAAAAAAATTGTCTCATAAATAAAGAGAGTATAAATTAACAAAACCTCTGAATTTATACATTACTAATAAAGCTTCAAAGTATACACAAATTAATTAAATCTTTGTAAAGAACTATAATCAAGTTTCAAACTAATCTCAATACCAAACCCTCTTTCAACCCTAACCTTACCATGAAAATACGTGTACAAAATGTATAACGTCTAAGTCAAGACATTCATTCATTAAGACTAATAGATTATACGCTATTAAGGAAAACGAACTTACCAGTTATTTCGTAGACAAAAGTCATGACGTTGTATTGTAACTATTTGTTGCAAGTCATTTATCTTGAAAACCAAATATAGCCTTTCCTATCTTTTAAGAAAGATATAAAGATACAATAACACTGCTAGGGAAATATAATAAAATACTCAATAGAAACAAATGAATTTAGACAATCATTTTGCTTAAGTAAATGTGTTATTGTAAGGTTTTACTATGAAAATTAATTCTATTATGTATAAATTTACCAATAACAATAAATAATTATGGACCGAAGTATTTATTGGTAGTGGCAAAAGTTTAATGTTTATTACTGTCTTAAGTATACACTACGAAAACGTTCCAAACCTCGCCATAATAACCAAGTACAAATACAGTAGACGTGAAAACTTGTGATATCTTAACCAAATTCATAAGGAAATTGAAACAAGAGGCAATAATGATTTGTTGTTTATGTAAGGAAAGAATAATATTATATCGTTTATAGTTTATACTAACATATGATTAAGAATAAATAGAAAAAAACGCTTACCTTATACATAGTGCTAATCTGAAAGTCATAAATTATACACACATAAAAAGTCCTTAAAAAGATTATTCATATTATTAATCATTAATTAAGATCTCAAGCAATAAATTTTAAACATTTAACTGTTGAATTGTTCGTACCTCAAATCATTATAACAACATAAATCCAGTGTACGTACCATTAAAATTATTACAAAACAGTTTTAATGAAATTAGTTTCGAATTACTTGCCACTGATATTGATTAAAAAGCTCACTCACTCAAGTAGATATTAATAAAGCATTTTTTAATCATCTACATCTACATCCATGTGCATAGCCTTGAAAAATTATAATATATAATAAATATGTGACTGATGATGTTGATTAAATTAAATGTTCTTTCATTTCCTATTCCATTTTTCAATTTTTTATGGCAAAGAGGCCTAACGAGCAGACGGCCTACCTGATTGAAGTAAGCCCGTCGCCCATGGATATCCGCAAAAGTATTTTGCGGATGCGTTGCCGTCCTTGATTAGGGAAGAGGGAGAGAAAAGGATGGAAAAAAGGAAAGGGAAAAGGGAAAAGGGAAAGGGCATGAAAGGGTTGAAACAGGGAAGGGTAATTTCATATGCATTATTAAATATATGTAAGTAAAAGACGTTCCCCAAACATTATCAATTATATTTTAACTATAACCGTATCATCTGAAGCGCGAACATCATGGAAACCACTTTAAGAGCAATCAAAGTAAAGAATGATGAAAGTTAATTAAAATTTGTTGAATGTAATTAAACTTTGTTCCGATTCAGTTCCTTCTGTGAGTCAAAATTTGTAAAATGTATTTGAAACTAAAGTCTAATTAGAAATCTAATTAAAATACCTAATAACAACTATAATAGAATTTGTATTGTGAAAACAACATAAAGACAAGTAAATGATTTTTTGGCAGTAGTGATCATTTCATCCATGTTTCTTAAGACAGTTAAGTTAATGTAATGTCAATAACATTTATTTTGTTTGCTATCTTCTTTTAAATTGATTTTTTATATATTTTTTTTTCCATCACTAAACCATCGACTATAGCGCAAGTCAAAAAATAGATCAAGGTATATCTGTAATTGTATTTAAATTCAAGGTTTCGCAATAGAACGTGCATCATCTTTTTTGGCGGAGTAGAAACAAGTGGGTGGGGGGACTCTACATCATTTGGAAGGCAGATTCATGGAGTTTTAATCGCTATGAGTCATTTCGAAGGGAAGCGTCGCGCATTCTGCGTCCCCTCATTTTACGACAATTCTCATCCATACATCGTTACTAGGCGACTATATTTTTTCGAATATGGACTACGGGGAATTAGTAAAGCTCCAAGTGCTAACTTAATTAAAATATGGTTTCGAAGACATCAGTTCAATGTTTAAGCCAGATGCAAAAAATCGTCTAAGAACATAGAGGTCCGAGGTCAATATTGAGACAATTACGCAGTCGGTACAAAAAAATCCACAAATGTCTTCTTGCAAGAGATCGTCGGTCTTACAAGTATTGCAACAAAGTTTGCAACGAATTTTTTAACTTGGATCTTAAACTGCACCCATACAAGCTGCAATTAACACTAGACTTGAAAAAATCTGACTACATAGCAAGGCTCGCATTTGCTAAAGAAATGCTTTATAAATTGCCGAATTTTGACAACATCTTTTTCTGATGAGGCCCATTTTCATCTCAATGGTTTCGTAACCCGTCAAAATTGTTGCTAAAAGCACAGTGAGAATCCCAAACTCAAACACTAAAAACCATTGCAAGGTTCTAAAGATACAGTGTGGGCCACAATATCTGGCAGAGGAATAATTGGTCCTTTTTTCTTTGAAAACGCACAGAGGCAAACAGCTACTGTTAATACAGAACGCTATTGTGCGATGTTAAAAAGTTTTTTGACTCTTGAACTTGAAAATTCAAGAATAGTCAAATTAAGAAGTTGGTTTCAACAAGACGAAGCCACATGTCACACTTCAAATGACTCCATGGCGGTTGTGAAACAGTTACTCCCTAGCAAATTGATTTCAAATAGAGGTGATATCCCATAAGCTCCACGTAGTACAGACTTAACGACTCCTGACTTTTTTTGGCTGGCATAACTGACACAAAAAGTCTATAGCAAAAAAACGAAAAACATCAATCTAATCAAAGAGAATAGCAGCAGTGAAATAGCAGCAATAACACTAACATTACTGAAGAAAGTTTTCAATAACTTCCGTTTGTGGTTAGAGAAAGAGAGAGAGAGTGTGTCGTCGAAGAGAGGGTCATCATTTGGATGATGTAATTAAAAAAAAAACTTCGATCATAACATTAATATGCCTCATTTTTTTTAACTATATCTTTTGTATTCATTTCTTCAATATATACGTTCTATTGCACCATCCTGTATATAGCGATTGAGTCGAGTTCGGTATTATTTTTTGATTAATAGGGTCTAAAAAATTTATTCCTTCAGTGTTATTCAATTAATTATACTGCTTACTTGACTATCGATAAAGTAATTCGAGAATATATGTAATCTTTGCCATAAAATTCAATTATCTATTAAATTATTAGATCCGTCACGACCAAATTTTTAAGATTCACATATATGTATATATATATGTGCATGAACACACACACAGATACACAGATATAAAATGTCGTGGTGGCCTGGAGGTTAAAAGGCCCGCCTCTCATACGTTAGGGCCCGGGTTCGAAACCTGGCAAGTACCAATGTGATCCTATCCGAGTCTTATGTACTTTCTAAGAGTATTTAAACACCACTGACTGGAAGACGCTACAGCAAGCTTTAGGGTCTAAAAAGCCCCAAAAAGTGCTACAGAAGGCAAGGGAAAACCACTGCAACTATCCTCCCAAAGAAAGTCATCGTGTTTACGGATCACTGATACGTGACGACCACGAGGAGTCTGCAAAGACTCTTGCGACGATGAAAATATATATATACAAACATATTCAAGAATGACCTGCTTAAAACCATAAATATTGTATAAAGTTATTGATTTCACTTATCACGGTTTCACATTTAATAAATAGAAGTTTCAAATCGTTGATATATTCTGCTCTATTATTTAGAAACAGTTTGAAACTGAATTGGACGGATTCTATTAAAGAGAAACTTACTTCAAGAATCCTGAATAAAGAGCGCTCTTCTAAAGTTAATAAGTATTAAGTTTCAAATTATAGGCCACTATAACTGTACATGAAAAATAATATATAAATAATCGAAGGCTTAATAATTAATTTCAGAGCTTCATACAGTCGTTTATGTAAGATATAAAGGGTACCTAATAATTAAGTTTGTTCAAGAAATCATCTCCGCATTAATTGTTATTTAATGATTATACTAGGACGCGTTAAACGCTTAGAGGATCTGACATTTTTACAATCTTGGACTTATAATAACTTCTGGCTACTAAAACGACCGCATCGATACTAGCTTTTAATTGAGAGATGGACTAACGTGGCTAGTTCCTCTATTATAATAGTAGATCGAATAATATATTTATTTTTTAAAATGAACTAGCCTATTTAATCTAAGCATACTTTGTTTACTTTTAAAACATATTACAATTTTTCTTTACTATACCCAATATTGGTTTTAATTTAATCGCTTTCAATGATATTATTTTTGTACGGAACTTTAAACCGTTCATTATCCTCAATTAAGTCGTAAATTTTATTTTTTTATTCATTTCTTCAAAGAGCTCTCTCTACTACAGCCGTCCTAAATCTCTGTAGAATTGTACAGTAAATTAGTTTAAAACTGTCGCTGCTTCCTAATACTTCCCTCGCCCTCGCCCAGGCTTTTATTTTATTGAAAAGGAAATAGATTAAAGACTTTCAGGAAAATCACAAAATTAGGTTCACAATTCGAACGCTTATTGCTTTCCATTTATCTCTTCAATGGAATTATACTATTATTCTTGTTATTAGTCAAAAATATTATTTTCACGCATTTCCCTTAGTTTAAGTACAGGCGCATAAACTTATAAAACTAGGAATTAAATATTAAAATTACAAAAAATGTTACATAACAAAAAGCATAAATAAAATATGTCACAGTCATTTTCCGTTTCAGAGCGATAGCCATAATTTTGTTTTGGTAAATGTAATTTCTTTTATGAAATGATCAAAAAAAAACAATCATAGTAACACACCTTTATGTAATGAAAACAATAATAAAAGAATTGTTCCTTGATTCAAATCAGAAACAAAAAGATTCAATTGCTATAAAGTCATTGTTTACGGGTAACTGACTTCTCTTGTAGGGAATTATTATTTTTCTTTTGCGACTTTTAAAAATAATATAATTATAACAACTATCTTCTTATGTAACAGACCTTCAAAGAAAAACAAACCATATAATCTCGATACTGGGTCTATTCGAACTATCGGTTGGAAACTATCCACGAGCTGAAGGAATATCGGAGCTAGCAGCAGCTAAGTTGGCAATTCACCATGTAAATCAGAGAGCTTTGTTGCCTGGCTACGAACTACACTTATTAACTAACGATACCAAGGTAATATACTAAAATATTCTTCTTATTATTTTTGATAACTTACAAATTTTATGACATTTTCCTTCCTTTATAGACAAAGGAAATCATTGTTGCTTTTGTGTCACATCCGTAATCAAAGCAAACTCTGATATTGTTTTATTTTATTTTCCTGATATCAACCAAATTATTACAATTTTTACTTTACAAAAAAAATATATAAATATTCAATTACTTTTGTTAAGTTTTATGGAGTGTCTAAAAGTAATGGATAAAGGATATTTATTAATATTTTGACGTTCATAGACCGATTTACAAAGTGATAAACAAAAATAGGAACCAAATTAAACATTCAATGAGCGTAATGTTAATATCAAAACATGTTTCTCTTAAGACTTAGAATTAAATATTATAGCACTTTTGATACACAGTGTGATCCGGGTGTTGGGGTGGACAGATTTTTCCACGCCCTCTACACCGAGAGAGAATCTCGTCTCATTATGTTGCTTGGCACCGCCTGTTCCGACGTCACCGAGAGCATTGCAAAAATAGTACCCTATTGGAACATTGTTCAGGTTAGATATATTATAACAAAAATGACTTGGACCGCTAGCAAACAATCAAAAAGCATACATTTACTTTTTTATATGATATCTCGGCTTATGTTAATAGAAATGGGTACGGCAATACTTTTTATTTTTAAAACTTTTTATAAAAATGTAGTACTATTTTAATATCGTATAAACAATACAGTTTTTCTTATCCTAGCTTATATAAAGTCACAAAAAATTCAAATAAAAAAAATGCTGACTTCAGCAAAAAAAGTAATATTTAGATATTATTTACTCAATCTAAGATCACGAAATATATATTTTTTACACCTAAACAATTCATTGCTGTTGTTTAGTGATAAACAATTCTTCAAAACTCCATACGGGACTTGTTCTTTAAATTCTTATGTATATATAAAATGTTTTAATTGCGTAATCTTTAATATTTGTTCCCTTTCCTTTTTAATAACTTTAATATATTTCATAATAAATTTAAGTTTTTATAAAAGTAATATTAATTAATATAATACAACCGCTTATAAATTACCAACATACATGTATATTAATTTTACCGTATCAGATTCAATTTAATGTGAATGAAACCCACTTACTTCGTGTTAATAATAAGTAATTAATATTCTTATTAAAAAGAGACTTTAATAATATATATCACAACAACTTTCACAAATGTTTCTGAAACAAAATTTATGTGAACTAAGAAACAATACGTCTCCATATATGATGTTATTTTCTTACATGTATGTTAATTAAATTCTTTTTTCAAGCGTAAACTCTTTGACATAAATATGATTAAAGAGAGTTAATCATTTTGTGTTAAATATTCTCTCATAAAATTTATCCTGAACAATAAGTTCTTTACAGAATATTGTTATTGTTAAAACATCCAAGTACCTCTTCCAACAGGTATCTTTCGGCTCAACATCCCCAGCTCTCAGTGATCGCTCAGAATTTCCCCTCTTTTGTAGAACAGTCGCTCCCGACTCGTCGCATAACCCAGCTCGAATAGCTTTTATAAGGTAATATTTAATACTTATGAGTGTAATTGAGAATATTATTTATATACTTAAAAAGGTGAATCTTAAAATAATCAAGGGAGATATATTTATTGTGAAGGTTTACTGCATTTTATCTTTTCATCAATTATTAAACAGCTCTACTTTATCCCGAACTATTATATTATAATTGTTTTGTTACAAACACAAACATGTCAAAATGTACTTAATAATTTCATACCAGTGACGTAGAGTGTTAAAAGTTTTCAACTCGAGTCGTAAGTATTATGTTCTTACGCATATAGTTTAATACTGACTATTAAGTATACAAGAAACTACAGCGTACCGTCTGAAACTTTCCCATCGCGTATCTGTTTATCGTAGAATATTAACATTTATTTAAATATTAAGGTGGATACCTACATTAAGCTCTCTCTTACATATTCAATATTGAGAACGCTAATTAAATATATAGCGAAGCGTTATTGTTTATAATTATTTAACTTTTCTCTAATTATAAATATGATTTCTTGTATTTATTAATAAGAGTTTTTTAGTTTTCACTTTTAAAAAAAATTACTCACGCCATATGAATACTTAAAAACACTAGTAATACAAACTAGCTGTTAATAGCAACTTCTTTATCGCAAATTAATTGATAGTAGAAAAATGTTTAAAAAATATATGACATTAAATAACAATTTACGTATAATTTGGACATGCAGACAATTTGGCTGGGATACTGTGACCGCATTCTCGCAGAACGAAGAGGTTTACTCGTTGGCCGTCAATGAGCTGGTAACTCAACTGGAAGCTGCCAACATTACTTGTGCAGCGTCTATTACATTCGCTGAATCAGATTTTAAGGAACAACTACAACAACTTAAGGTTACTATCCAAAATAATGATTTTGAGAATCACAGATATGTTACAGATAGATGAGGGAAATGATCGGTTACTTGATTATTTCATCTCATTCCTACATATTCAACAATAACAAACCAAAATGAATCGGTCTCGATATTTTTCTTAATTGTAAATGTATGTATTTATATATCATTTTAATTAAAACAAAGCTTGATCAGCCAATTAAGACTCAATGAACGAATCATTATTCTTTCGTTAAAAAAACACAAACAGGACTGAAATAATTTGAAGTTAATTATTATTTTGTTTGACTTTTTTATTATTGGGTCATGAAAACGAGATCATTACGACGTTTTTACAGGAACCGTCGTTATCGCTTTTGATGAAACATTAATTACTTTTTTTTATTTGTGAGACCTAACACTTAGCTGGGCCATTTTAATTTCCGCTTTAAAAAGTCTGAGGGCGTCCTTCAATCACGAAACAAGATCGTCGGGCTCCAACACGTGTCTAAAGCAAGAAAGAAAACGCTATTGGATATTAATCTATTCCTTTTTCTGTTTGCTTGCAGAAGCTCGATACGCGAATTATTATAGGCAGTTTCTCACGGGAGATGATACCGAAAATATTTTGTGAGGTGAATATTGTTATTGAATATTAAATTAAAGAGTAAAGCTTTTTTGGTAATTAAATATTAAAAATATAAATAGCATTATTTATGATAAAAAGCAAAGGGAAATCATTAACAGAAATATGTGTATAGGTTAATTGTTTGCTGTGACATATTAGGTTTCAATATATAAGAAAAATATCTTCTTAAACGTTAAATATTGCAAAATTTACGATGATAAATTTGTTACAGACTTAATTTATAAGCAGAAAAGTGCTAGAAAAATATGCAAAGACATTGTGGCATAGTGCTTTAACAATGATAATTCAAAGGTGCAAGCAAAGATAAATAACGTCATTTTTATTTACAAAAGCTTTCAGCAGTCGTTTGGAACTTTCATTTCACTTACTCAAGGGTACTTTACTTCTTGCACTTTCATCATAAGTTATGTTTTTAACAGAAACTAAAATAATACAAAGATTCTTTGTTTTATAATTCAATCAGATATCACAATGTCTTCATGTAAATATTATGAAACAACTGAGTCGAAAACCTTTTGTTTCCCTAACTAATACCGGGTCAAACTTACGAAATATCATAATAAAAATATTATTAATCTATTACATTTTTTTAAATATTTAATAAGTTAAAAATAAAAACATAATCATCATAATAAAACAATAGATCGTAAAATATTTGCCTAAAGTGTAAATCCTTTTTTATTTCATTTTGATAGTACGCAATCAAAACTGTCTATGTAAATAACACCTAACGAACGTTTAAAGCAAACCTTTACTCGGGTATTAATTCTAATTCCAATACACCCTCTGAATGCTTGTACAACGTGCTTTGATGACGATATTTGCCTTGAAAAAGTGTAACATAACATAAAATACGAAACCAGAATGTACATTCAATTTAAAAATTATTACAAAGTCTGTGTAGAATAATTTAAATAAACATATTAAAGAAAAATAACTAAACAAAACTTGCTAGAAATGGAAATGTGGTTAATGTATCCGCTAACAAAATCATAAAATAACGTGGGAGGACTTGAAAACTTTTCATAACAGTAATTCTGTTTTAGCTAAAAATTTTGAAACACTCCCATACACATACAAATCTTAAATAAATAAAAATAAAATTGTGATAAGAAATATGAGAAAAAAACAGTTATAGTAGTATTAAAGAGATTTTATGCTAAATAATATTAATGTATGTAAATGTGGTTGTGTTGAGCCACAGGCTTACCGGCTGGGTATGTTTGGGGCGGAGTACGCCTGGCTAGTAGCTGGGGCACCTCCTCGTATTCGTGGAGTAGCACCTTGTTCACGAGCTCATCTAGCACGAGCTCTGGAAGGGTTGGTGTCGGTCACATCGCACCGAGGTATACTTGGAGATGTTGTATCATATTCAGGACTTGTAAGTTGTTGAATTAATTTATTGTTATATTGCTAGTTTTACATTACCCATAGTACAAGCTTTAATAGTCACATTTCGGCAAAATCATTTAGTTTTACGTTTAGAGTCTAAATGGATACGATCATTGCCAAAGTTTTACGAATGAAAATCTAAAACTTTTCGTACATAGTAGGAAGAATAGAAGTTATGGAGAGATAATATATATTTGAAAAATTAACTAAGATAACATTAGTAATTATAAAATTCATTACTTTTATTCTCACTGTTATTAAACTACAAGCTGCAATGTATTATACGAATGCTTAAAGCACTTTAATTTATATTTATACGTTTAAAATTAAGTATCACTATTGAATTCGTATTAATTATTTAGACGAACGAAATGTTTTACCGGGAAATGGAAATGGCCGGTGGAACAATATCACCGTACGCTCCTCACACATATGATGCTGTGTGGGCGATGGCCCTTGCATTGAGCAGAGCTGAACAATTATGGCGGAACCCACAAACCGATGGAAACAAATTAGAATTACGACATTTCGATTACGATAGAAAAGACATGGCGGTGGAATTCCTCAACCAATTCGCGAATCTCAGTTTCCTTGGTGTATCCGTGAGTATATTTGATAACAAGAAACTGAAGTTTTTAATAAAATGAAAAAGGGTGAAACAATTTATAACTGTAAATGTAAGACATGACTTAATTAGATGCTTGCGCTTACAACTTCAGAAAAACATATCAAAAATATTATCACCGTTTTATCCAACCCACTTTTCCTTCATTTAGCTAGAATCTGAACTGACGTTTTGATAATTTTTCCTACGACGTTTCATTATAGATTTTGCTGCTGCTTTTATATATAAAATGCGATATTAAAATTGCAACTTAAAACAACACTGCAAATCAAGTAAAGAAATAAATAATTGAATTCTTTTATATAATTAATAAATACATATGAATACTAAAATTTTAAAGACAGAGACAAAAATATCATTGCAAACATAAGCCAAACAATGATTTACTTATGTGAATGAAAATTATTAGTCTACCCATATGAATAATGACTGAGCCAGAACTCCGTTACTACAAAGTTAAAAAAAAGGCCAAATTAAAAAACGAAGGGCGTCCTGACCACTTATTTCAGTTTATTTTCCAGGGACCCGTCTCGTTTAATGGAGCGGATCGGATAGGCATGTCCGCCTTCTACCAGATACAAGGTAATTAATTCCATCATCGTCGTTGGCTTTTTGTTTTATATATTTCCACACACATTTTCATCAAGAACTTAAATATTCTGCATGCTGTTTTATAAAATAATACTTTTAGTATGTTATTACGCTTTAGGAATATAACTTTAAACAAATATATTTTGTGATGACAAACTTACTGTTTGTCTTTTTATGTGTTTAGGGTCATCAGAACATGTTATTTATATGAAAATAAAAATCTTTTTGATAGACGAAAAACTCATTAGCGAAATGATGAGGCAACAACAGCTAGCTTACCTTTTAATATAATATTCTTCCACACTATTAAGTCGGAATAGATTACGATAAGATTAATATCCTCAGCATAAAATATTAAATCTTAATGAGAATGGAAAGTCTTTAGTACATTATTCGAAAGTGGAAATTACTTTCTTTCAATTAGCCTGATATTGGAATCTGTAATAGCATCAAATATTACTTACAAGGAGGAAGGCCAAAAACTGTGGCGCTATATAGTCACGGGCATGAAATGACTTGCTCAGAATGTACAAAACCTCAATGGGCTGGAGGGGTACCAGCAGCAAGAAGAGTTCTGGTCTTGAGGGTTGATTCCGTCTGGGCCCCCGCCAGACTAGCGGTAGCCACCATGTCGGCCGCGGGCGTGGCACTGTCCCTGGCATTTTTGGCATTTAATTTGCATTATAGTAAGCGAAGGTACGTAATATTCATTTCCATTAATGCAATACATATACATATATACTTATGAATTTTAAAAATATAAATTATTTTTTGTACGATAATTCAATTATCTTCATATTAGCTTAAAACTTTTTTTTTATATATATAAATATAAATATTTCGTTTTATAATTCTATTAAGATTTATAAAGCTGTCATCGCCTCGTCTGAACAATATGACATTGATCGGATGCGTGTTAGTGTACACTGCTGTTGCTCTACTCGGAGTCGATAATGCGATTCTACCCTCATATGTACCATTCTCCGCCTTATGCACTGTGAGTACACATTATGGCTTCAAGGTTACAATATTTTTACCCTAAAATTTTAAAGTTCAATTTGACTTTCTGAATTTCACCTCCATGAGTAGGAAAAAGAATTTTTAAAAATAATTAAATATTTTGTTTCATAACATATTCCTTTTTTAATTCAATTTAAAAAAAATAGAACCCAATAATCCTTTCTGGATGTGAAAAACAGTAAAATTTGTTTGTCTTTATCAAACTATAAAAATTATATTTTTTTTTTGGATATATAAATAACTATATCAATGGCATAAATTATATTCTACCTGTATTGTATTACATATAAAATAGAGGTTCTTTATATGGTTACACTTTGTATGATTTAAATACAAATTCTTTTTAATAAAAAGAATTACGTTAACCATGGTACTTACTTTGTTTCTCCTGAACATTGCTTGTTCTAAACATACCATCAATTACATTAAAAATGTTTTAATAAATTAAAAATAAACGACAATCTGTATGTTGCATAATTAAACAGCAACAAAATTACATTAAGCCAATAGTCCCGGACAACATCATTAGTCTTCTGTTAATTATTAATGAACATGGTTACCAACGACAATTATCCTAATTGATGACTGAGAATTTATTAATATAAGTTTTTAAATAATTTTTATGTTTCAATTTACATCAAATGATATAAGATTGAACAAATCGAATAGAATTTATATATACACTAACGTTTTATTCAATATTTATCGAAATTATAACTAAAAGTCCGTTTTTAAACTAACTTATCTTTCTTGTGTGTTTGTCTTATTTACATTTCAGAGTAGAGTATACATACTATCAGCCGGATTTTCATTGGCGTTTGGATCCATGTTTGCCAAAACATATCGCGTTCATCGAATATTCATTAGGTAAAAATATTCCCACACATATATATATGTGTGTGTGTGTGTGTGTAGGTTTTATATCAAAGATCACAACTGAAGGATTTTTACTAATATCTGAATATATCCTTCCAGTAACAGAAGCGGAGTGTGCAAAACTAAATTGCTCCAAGATACTCCTCTCATATCATTAGTTTGCGCTCTTCTTGTTATTGACGGTTTAATCGTAACTTTGTGGGCTATTGTGGATCCTATGGAACGTCACTTGAAGAACTTGACTATTGAAATTAGTACAACGGATCGCAGTGTAGTATATCAACCCCAGGTAAATGTAATATTATGAAAATACATTTAATGATGCTTGATAACACATAACATTTGGTATGAAATGTAAAATTATTTGTAAACGTATATTTAAGACCAAATAATTTAATAGTAATGCAAAATTTTAAACTTAATTTTGCAGATAGAGGTTTGTAAATCACAAAACACGACAGGTTGGTTATGTGCTCTATACGCTTACAAGGGCCTGCTGCTTATAGTTGGGGTTTATATGGCATGGGAGACACGAAACGTTGAAATATCAGCCCTAAATGACTCTAAATATATCGGCATAAGTGTGTATTCCGTTGTGATTACAAGTGCTAGCGTGGTAGTCATTGGTACTATTATCTCAGAAAGGGCTACATTGGCTTACATTACAATAACTAGTTTGATACTCATAGCTACAACTTCTACGTTATGCCTACTTTTTTTGCCTAAAATTATAGCGATTCGAAGAAAAGGTGACTTTTTATTTAATGTTCGTAGGATACATATTTAAAATTACAAAAAGAGACTAACGAATGTAAATGTTTCAGCTGAAGACGATCCTGTAATACAAAGCATGGGATTGAGACTAGAGTGTAAAACTAGACGATTTGTGACAGATGAAACACAAGAATTACACTTCAGAATAGAAATACAAAACAAAGTATATAAGAGGGAAGTGGCAGCTTTGGACCGAGAAATTGGAAGGCTTGAAAAATTACTTGCGGAACCGTTGGAATTATCTACTGGGTCTAATACGTCAGCTTTGTCGCATAAAAGAGTAAGTGTACATATAGAAACTTATGTAGTCTTAAATTCATCAAAATTTAATATCGTTTGTTACTATAATGAGAATTCATTTTCAATTCCATTTCTTATTTACAAATTAGATTCACAGGTTTTCAAAGCGATTTGGTTTAAATGTGGTTGAAGTTATAATAATTTGCATTTAATTTTTCTATTAAATTATACAATTTTGATCACCAGTCGGAACTGAACCCAGTTGAGGAAGAAGAAGTACGTCCAGCTTCAACTCGTACGCCAAGCGTGACTGGTGGTTTGCCTGTTTTGTTGTTGTCAGTTCTTCCACCCGTCATACCTCGCGCCAGTTGGCCATCTGATACCTGTAGGAGAACATCTGTCAGTTTTAGCTCACAGCCCAAACTCAACCGCAAATCTCATCCAGCAATAGATTTATACAATCTATGCCTGAACAGACGTGAGGAAAATCAAGGATGGTTGAGTAGAATTAAAAGTTTCTTTGGAAGCAGGTCTTCAAGTCGCAAGGCGTCCACAATGTCCATAGCAGACCCAACTGGACAAAGCATTGCTGCTGCCTTGAAGATGCATGTAGGCATGATTGCTGGATTGGTTCCTGGTAATAGGAAACATTCAATGGTACTATCGTGTAATACATTACATGTACCACATCCTGAACTAAAATTGAGAAGAGAATCGTATGCCAAAAGTGGACCTATAATACGGATAACTGATGATGATGCAAGCTGCTCCAAATACACCTCAAATAATAGTATTTCTTCAGGTCCTCAAAAATATATAGCTGAGCCTGAAACAAAAGTAAATTTTGTCCTTCCAGCAACACATAAACAACCCATGTCTCATCAAAATTCATGTGAAAAGTTTAAAGGTTCCCCGAGGTTTCCCCATAGAATATCACCAGCGGCTTCAAGTTTAATAACTTTAAATAGCAAAAGAAAAACAAGCGCTGACAGCGTATTTCACATATCCGATGGTGGCTACGATGAACATCGCAGATACAGTCAACAAAACGTAAGCAATAGGGAATATAAAAGTAAAAATGAACTTGAAAGTCGATGGAAATCAACAGAAGATGCTATTCCTGGACCTTCATCTAGCCATTAATTTAAATTAGAGTACCCAATTTTAGTGCCAAATAATAAACCGTCGGTTTTTTATTGTTATTTTAATGATTTAGAGCCGTTTTTAAGATGACTCATTAAAAATGCTGTAAGTATAGCAACGTTATAAATTTGTATGTTTTCATTTAAACTTATAGTAGATTTTATTTGAAATATAATTAATATTACAACTATTATTTTCGATTTATATGTATGTAGTTTATGATATATTTCCAATGTTTAGAAACATGTAACTTATATTAGGAAAAATATGTGAGACACAACACCAAAGAGTAGTTTTAGCTTCTAGGAACTTAAGATTATATCCTTAATATTCCTGTATTTTTATACATTATTCCTTCGAAACTTTGTTGTTTCAGAAAAATACGAAATATTACATTGCTATTCACAATCCCGGGACCATAACACACTATCCCTGTACCACACCATCTCGATAAAGGAATTTTACTCTTAAGTTTAAACTAAACGAGCTACTTTTATCTTTACTATCATCTTAATATTAGAGATTTTCTTATTAAAATTGAAAAATAATCATCGTTTATAATTAATTCAAAAGTACCTTATGTATATAATTAATGAACGTGAAAGCAATATTTACTTAGGAAGTTTTATTAAATAAAATATTTTTCAAACATAGACCTATTCAAATTTAGACAAGTGTGTTCAAATTTTATAAAGGAATATATTAAAATTCTAATTTAAGAGACATATTTTAGTGTGTGGTGTGTGAATATAATAAATATTTTAACCTGTATGATTATTTTATTTAAATACAAAGATATAATTACATATTAGAGTCTAACTTGAATTTTTTTAGAATGTTTCTTATATTTATGTATTGCATTCATTTCCTTACTTTCTTGTATGTTTCCGAAGTAAAATTTCATATTCTAGATAGTTGGATCCTCACAAACATGTATATATCTACAAAAAAAATTCTGTATTTGTAATTAATCGTGTTATATACATTCGGCAATTACGATATCCGCTTCCAATTATTTATACAAAAAATCATTATTTTTATAACAAGGTAATTGAATTCATCTCTCAAACGCTGATAGCGAATTTCCTTCAATGTATCCATCAAAGTTACTGGCAATATACTATAATATGTGAAGGCTAAACCATACCAAGGCCAGTAATACAACCGTAAGAGAATATTAAGTTTTAAAACAATCAATTGTTAATACCTATATTAAAATTATATATTTTTTTTTTGTCTACGTACTATTGTCTGAAACTGTTTTAAACACAGAAAGCTGACAAGTAAAACTGTACACCGTTGTTAAAAAAT